>VZRO01008074.1:10244-49593 GCA_013397915.1 Daphoenositta chrysoptera
CGAGCCCAGAGAGAGCTGTGTGTGTCCTTGAGAAATTGTTTTGAAAAGTTCGCTCAGTCTTTTTCCTCTTGCACCCAGTCTTAAAGGCACAGGATTCATCTTCTGGGCATAGAGTGGTGGTAGGGGATACACATCATAAAGTCACCCCAAGGCAAAGTGCTTTGGAATCCCTGCGGAGCGAGTTCAACCACCTGAGTGGTCTCACCTGAGTGGGGCAGAGAGGCAGGATCCCCCCCTCCTCTGCTGCCAGCGCCGGGAGCTCAGCCCAACCCAGGGGGGGCTCTGGGTTGCAGCACAGACAGCTGGGGCAGGGCCAGCTCTCAGCCAGCAGCACCCCCAGGTCCTTCTGGCAAAAATTCTATTTTCCTGGGGAATAATGCAGTGTTAGATGCTGATGTTGCCGTGAAGATGGCTGAACAGAAAGAAAGCTGCAAACTCTCAAGAAGTTTTCCCTTCAGTGCCTGTTTGTAAGGATTAAGCACCTCCACCATGAGCTGAAGCAGATGTGAAGGACCCGTGGTCAGAGGCTGCAACTGTTTGCAAAGATACCCACAGGTAATGGGATTTGAGCTGCCAGTTCCTTGACTTCTCTCTCTGCCCCTAGAGTAGCTGCATTAATTTTTATCTTTAAACATTCCTGCTATGCAAAAAAATCCCCACTGATGTTACCTCCTCTGAGTCATGCCAGCATATTTTTGTGCTGGTATATTTTAGGAGCAAAGCTGCTGGAGTTCAATAAGTATAAAGCAGGACTTGATAAGCAAGGTAGTGGTAGTAGTAGGCTATTTAGATAAGGGAAGGAAGGTGAGGTGTGCTGACAGTAAGTACTTGGCACCTTGCAGTATTGATCCCAAATGAGTTTGGTCCAGGCTGTTTCTCAGTCCCTGGATTTTCTGCAGGTTAAATTCCATTCTTCAGACTTGGAGGACATATCAGCCTGATAGATCATGGAATATAGAACTGTAGAAATTCCTGAGCTGGAAGGGCCCCACAAGGATCACTGTGTTCAGCCCTTAGCCCTGCACAGCACAGCCCCAAGAAGGTACACTGTCCTTTGCTTCAGACTTGTTCTTATCACTACAGGCACTTGAAGACCTTATCTAGTAAGTGATAAGACTCATGTATCACATCTGTCTTCTCTTCCCCTCAGGCTGCACAACTAATGACCACTGATATGGGATCAATGTAGTGTTGGATCATCCAGCAGCACCACTGGAAACAAGGTATGGATGCTCCTCACGTTTCTGCTGCATTACTGATAGCACACATGGGAGCTGCTGACCACAGCTGCAGGAAGAACAGCACCTGCTCTGACATAAGGCCTGGTGGGACAGAGTTATTCTTATGCATTTTGGGCTGCATTTGAATGGACACTTAATGTGTTTTTGCTATGTAGCTGTGCCATATTTGCTTTAGCAACAGAAGTCCTCAAAGGAATTTGCAGTGTCCCTTCTCAAGGTGTAGACTCTTGCTGTGTCCTATTCCTGTGCCTGTACCACAGTGGGTGTGTAACCGAGATTTGAGGTGTGGGTGGAAAGCTGTGAGGCATCCCTGGATCCATAGTGCCCTGGACCATGCAAACATAGCAGCGCCATTCTTAAGGGATGGCACTGCCATAGCTGTTACTCTCCAACTTGCTTGCTGCTTTATTCCAAAGAAATGGTCATCACAGAATCAGAGAATGGTTTGGGTTGGAAAGGCATTGAAGTTCATCTTGTTCCGACCCCCTGCTATTGATTCTCGGAAAAAGAGGTAATACTTCACAACCTATATAATTTTAAGTTGTAAAGCCGGTATGTTTATTAGCAGCGCTGGGCATGTGGGAGGTAGCCCTCCAGAGACACATGCACCCCTCAGTCCCGTATAGCTCGGTATATATATATGGTTACATGTTACACATTCATAGTGTTTCTCAATCCGCTTATACATATGCATAACCTATCCCCGCTTCGTATTATAATGAGTTCAAAAGTCATTTCTATGTTCTTGCACCTGCGTAGTTCCGTTTGGTGGGGGGCTTCAGGGGTATTTCCTGAAAAAGGACAGGAGGTCCTCTTCACTGACCTTTTCACCTTTCTGTTTTACGTGTGCGTTCTGAGTCTCTGTCCGAAAGCCAAAACAACAGGTCTGATTTTTGCCAGCTTGGAGGTTCCACGAGTACCAACTGGGTCACAGTCCTTGTTTGGCAAACACAGTAAATGTTAAGTAAGCAATATACACTGTTCAGCAAGCAGTTTCTAACAAGTTATTCCTTAACTTCTAATTTCCTTGTATCACTATGGGCAGGGACACCTCCTGCTAGCCCAGGTTGCTCAGAGCCCCATCCAACTTGGCCTTGATCCCAGTGATCAGATCAGTGCTCTGTCTTTTCAGTCCTATCCCAGAAACTCACCTTCCCCCCTGAAATACAGGAGAGAAACCTTTCACTCAGTCTCTAACCTGGAAATACAGGAGAGAAGCCTTTCACTCAGTCTCTAACCCTGAAATACAGGAGAGAAACCTTTCACTCAGTCTCTAACCTGGAAATACAGGAGAGAAGCCTTTCATTCAGCCTGTAACCCTGAAATAAAGGAGAGAAGCATTTCATTCAGCCTGTAACCCTGAAATAAAGGAGAGAAGCATTTCATTCAGTCTCTAACCGAGCTCCTCGTTCAGATCTGTGTGCACACAAGCCCTTCTTGTCAGGCTGTGGTTTCTGGGTTGCTGCTCTGCAGAGCCCTCACTGCTGTTCCAGGGGAATTGGCTGGCTTCAAGGTAATGGGTTACCTCTTTGCTTCCAGCTGCTAGAGAGCACAGCAAGAAGCTAAAAATACCTCTGAGTTGACACCTAATGTCACTTCTCCTCACGAGCGGTTTGTGCAGTTGCCACAGGGATCTTAAGCAATTGCACAGGGGAGGGGATAAATCTCTCTATTTTTGTGAATAGAGGGGGAGGCGCCCAGGAGAAAAATCCCTCTATGAAAAAGCTGTGCAGCCCCGTGCTTTGATGCCTCGGTTGAAAAAGCTAAATGTCCAAGGATTTAGACCAGCCAATGGTGTGTGAGTGCTATTTTTGGAAAGCACTGTGCAGAATTATGGCACATGCATCACATGTGAATTGGGAGAGTGCAAGCTATTTTTGGAGCCTGTTCACATATGTGCTGAGTCAAGGTTTGCACACAGAGCAAGGCTGTACCTAGCATCTCTTAAATCTGCTTTAGCAAGGTTATTAGCTTTCAAGCAAGCTCTGGGTCCCAAAAAAAAATCCTTTCTACCTCTGATTTTATTAGCATCTCAGCATTGCAGGGAGATTAATTAGAAAAGCCAAAAAATTAAGTGCAAAAGGGGAGGCACAAGGGAAGGGGGGAAGCAATTTGGAGTTGAAGGGGGATGGGTTCTGAAAAGCTGTTACCTAGGTAAGCACAGAAAGATCAGAACAGCATAAAAAAAAATACGGAAAGGCAGGAGGGGCTTGTAAAGAAAGTGGGAAATTTACACCTTGTGCTATCATTGCTGAAGTAAGCCTATTTACAGGGAGCAACCTCTGGGGAAAACAGGAATTAGGGAAAGAAATTGGAGCAGCATTGCATGAATTATAGCCAGCCCTTGTGCTACTTTGAAAACAAACCAATGGGAGATCCCAAGTCAGAACTGACACCCTGTCAGTCAGGGTGGTGGTAGCAGTCCGATTAAATGGTGGCTGCAGTCCTCCTGAAGTGATAGATGTGGTTCTGTTGAAGTGGTGATCCTACAGAAGGGTCTGGTCTTTCTCTGAAGGTCCAGTGGTGGTTACGTAGCTCTTGTCCTCTGGGAATGCAGTAGATAAGGCTGGTTGTGGTGTTCCAAACATCAGATTACATCCAGGTAGGAATGCTTGGTTCCTCCCCCTGGGCGGAGCATCTCGCAATGGGATGATGTAATTTTATGAGCCATGCAGTGAGGCTTGGTGGCCCATCAGCAGAAGATATCTCCTGGAGGGAGTTATCAGGGATGTGTCATGAAGGAGATACGGAACACTGCCCCATCTGTTTTAACAGCTTATGAAGATGGTGATGGAATACATGCTTTTGGTTACACCTTACATTGTAACCTAAGACAGCCCTGGATTTGGGGGCATGGAAGAAAAGCCCCTAGGTTTCATGGCAAAGGGATGCCAGCTGAGGATAATACAAGACTGACTGGCTGGGGGTGGTCTCAGTGGGTGGAGTCTGTTCCCAGAGGACAAAGCCTTTTGAGGCTTCCAGAGCAGTGCTGGCTGTCCTCACAGATGATGGACACTCCAACAGATTTCGCTATATGGGCAGAGGTGTTGCCTTAGCAAGGGATCTTTCTTATCAGCTATTTCTGGGAGGCAAAGGCCTCAAGATAGGAGACAATTAGATAGGTCATTAGGGGAGATTTGAGGTTCAACCAGGCTGAGCGCTGGGTCCTACACTTTGGACCCAACAGCTCCCTGCAGTGCTCCAGCCTGGGGCAGAATGACTGGAAAGGGAAAGGACCTGGGGGTGCTGGTGACGGTGGCTGAATGTGAACCATGTGGACAAGAAGGCCGACGGCACCTGGCTGGCATCAGCAATGGTGTGGCCAGCAGGATCAGAGCAGTGATTGTCCCCCTGTACTCAGCCCTGGTGAGGCCACACCTCAAATCCTGCATCCAGTTCTGGGTCCCTCACTCCAAAATGGACATTGAGGGGCTGGAGTGTGTCCAGAGAAGGGAACAGAGCTGAGGAAGGGGCTGGAGCACAAGTCCTATGAGGAGCAGCTGAGGGAGCTGGGAAAGGGGCTCAGCCTGGAGAAAAGGAGGCTCAGGGGGGACCTTCTGGCTCTGCACAACTCCCTGACAGGAGGGGGCAGCTGGGTGCTCCCAGGGAACAAGGGACAGGATGAGAGAAAATGGCCTCAAGCTGCACCAGGAGAGGCTGAGATTGGACATTAGGAGGAATTTCTTTACTGAAAGGGTGATTAAACATGGGAAGGAGCTGTCCGGGGTGGTGGTGGAGTCCCCATCCCCAGAAGTGTTTAAGGAAAGACTGGATGTGGCACTGGGTAGCATGGTCTAGTGTTTGGTCACAGGTTGGACTTGATGATCTCAGAGGTCTTTTCCAACCTGAATGATTCTGTGAGTGAGTGATTCAGGTGTTCTTCTGTGCCACAGTTTGCCTTCTGCTGGCAGGAAGCACCAGCCAAAATCTGCAGAGTGGGTGGGAGTGGGGCAGATGGAGAGGCTCTATCCATTCAGGTGTGACACTGGAGAACCTTCTCATTCTGGTGTGCACAGAAATGGGCTTTCAGACATGGATAACACAGTGCTGGCACTGCAGCAGGCCCACCAAGCAGACAGGAAGGGAGCAGGAAGGTGCCTGGGAGAACAGCAAAATGTTTATAAACTCCACAAGATGAGAAGCAGAGCAAGAGCAGCCTGAGCACTGCCTTGTTGGTGGAGGTCCAGATGAGGCCCAGAGCAGAACCATTCTGTATTGTTCACACCAAGAGCAGTCCTGCAGAGTTTGTAGGGATGTTTTAAAGCCCTTAAAGTCCTGGTGAGGTTGGCTGTAGAGACTGATCCCAAGTGAAAGAGGAAAAGGGAGCAGCGGTACCTGGACACAGATAAACATCCTTGTTATGCTGCTAATACCATGTCATGCAGCAGGACACAGTGAAGAGGTGGGATTCAAGCTGATCTCTCTAGAGGAGCACTCTTGACTCAGTTTATTACTTCAGTTCCTAGACACAGATATCAACATCAGACCTGACACACACCTATAAACAGGGTAAGACACAGCATGAGCACCCTTGGCATGCTGCTTCCTATGTTTGCCCTCCTGGAGGCTTTAATCCTGATAGAACCAGACCTACATGGTCCTTTCTGCACCCTTATTTCCCTAGGTACATGTGGGTCAGAAGAGTTTGTTAAAATGACACCTGTTCTGTTTTTCCTCTTGCAATCAGAGAAAATAAAAAGTGAAATCCACTCCAGCAAAGAAAAAAAAATTAGATTTGAAATACATGTGGGGTCTCAAGCCCTTGTCTTGAAGGTCAGGTGAGAATGGGTTAAAACAAGACCAAAAAATGCAACTGTTGATGTAATTTCCCAATTTGGAAAGCGGACACAAGCCAAAAAAATGCCACCATAACAATGCCCACAAAACAAACCAAATCAGAATTCCCCTCCAGTTTCCAGTGCATGCTTACAAAAGCTTGAACATAGATCCAAAATCTGAGGAAAGGCAGAGGAAAATTGTGCAGGACCCCATTTTTAAGCAGCTCTAGAAAACCTTTTTTTTCCCGCTTTGACACCATTTTATTCTTCATATAACCAGAGAACAGAAAGCAGCACTTTTCCAGATCTTGGAGTGGTTTCCAGTTAAAACCACTTAGGTTCATCACCTTCCCTTCTGCAACCGTAGATCCTCAGCCTGAGAGCTGACCTTGAGTCTAAACATGACTTGGACCTGCTGGAAATCTGAGCGCTCATTTCACTCAATACTCAGCTCCCATCCTGGAACTTTGATGAACCCAACCTGAGATTCGTGCTTGTAATCAAACCTAAGCAGAGATCAGTTTTGCCTGGGTTTTAGTTTCAAGTAAGAAGGTGCCCACCTTCCTACCTGTCTTCACCTTGACCAGGCAGTGGGATGTCTGGCTATCTGCTTGCATATCATCATTATCTTTTCAGGATATATGATCAGCCTCCTTGTCCTGGAATTTGTAACCCACCCGTTTGTGCTTCGTTGTCATAAAATCAGCTTATTCCAGGTTAGTGTTCCCTGCAGCTGACATGGCCACAGAATCACAGATTATCCTGAGTTGGAAGGGGCCCACAAGGATCATCCAGCCCAACTCCTAGCCCTGCACAGGACACCACAACAATCCCACCCTGGGCCTGGGAGTGTTGTCCAAACATTTCTTGAGGTCTGTCAGGTTCTGTGCTGTGACCACTGCCCTGGGGGAGCCTGTTAAGTGCCCCAGCACCCTCTGGGGGAAGAACCTTTTCCTGATACCCACCCTAAACCTCCCTGACACAGCTCCAGCCATACCCTGGGTCCTGTCCCTGGTCATGCAGGGCAGAGATCAGGGCCTTCCCCTCCTCTTCCCCTCATGAGGAAGCTGCAGAACTGCTGTGAGCTCTGACCTCAGTTTCCTCTTCTCCAGCTGAACAGACCAAGTGCCCTCACCTGCTACTTGAGCGGCTTCCCGTCCAGGCCCTTCACCATCTCTGAAACTCTACTTTGGAAACTCTCTAACAGCTTTAGAGCTTTCTTATGTTGTGGCACCCAAAACTATTCCCAGCACTGGAGGTGAGGCCACCCCAGCCCAGAGCAGAGCAGGGCAATCCCTCCCTGGCCCAGCGGGAACTGCTGGGCCTGGTGGCCCCAGGACAGGGATGTCCCTCCTGGCTCCAGGCCACTGCCGGCTGATGTCCAACTGGATCTTGACCAGGACCCCCAGGTCCCTTTCCACTGCACTGCTCCCCAACATCTCCTCCCCCAGTCTGCCTGTACACCCAGGCTGGCTCTGCCCCGGGAATGACTCTGCCCAGAGGGTAGCAAGCCTGACAAGGGCTCTCTTCAGAGCTGTGTACAAATGATACCATCATGGATGGATCAGAGTCAACAGCACCGTAATTGCCAACCCACTCAGCCACCTCTGCACAGCAGCATTCCAGCACTGTGCGGAAAACAGAATGCCTGCCTGACCCACACAAGTCTGCGGTGCCAACAACCCTCACCAGCTGTAAACAGAATCAGAGATAACGCATCAGGAGCTTAATTCATGCTGCACTTCTTGTTTGTGGCAACAGAGTGGCCATTTTCCACTGGAGAAACTGAGCCACAGCAAATCAAAATGCTTTGCAGAGGTCAGTCCTACACCCAGGAACAGTGACTGCACTGTTGCACAAAAGTGATGATCTTGTTATTTTGGTGTTTTCTATATTGCTTTGCAAAAATCACGTGAAAAAAATCATTGTGCTTGCATCCTCTCTGACCTCAGATTGTCTTAACTGTCTGACCCCTTGTGTCTGAAGAAATATGCCACAATCTCAGGGGGTTGTATAGTGCTCACAAATAGGTGGCAATCAATAAATTAGTACTTAAAACCCCAGTTACGTTAGCCTGCATAGATCAGGTAAATAAACTGCATGGTCTGTTCTGCTTCTGGAATCTGAATGTCTCAGACTCTTGGTGGTCTGGAAGAAATATTCTCATCAATACTTTTAAAATGGACTTCCTTTGGATATTTTGAAGAACTGACTTTGAATATTCTGTTTCTTTCAACTGTCTGACCACTAGATTTTATTTTTTTATATTAGATTACTTAATTCACAACGTTTAAAACTGGAGCTTGACTAATAACTCTCATAAACAATGGGGCTCTTGGTACAGGATTTTTGGTTTCAAAGCAAACACCACTCTTACTTGTGTCAATGTCAGTGGTAAATGTGTTCCACTGGGCCCTTCTCTCGAGAGAGGACAGAGCAAAACCCTCTGGTCCTTGACACAACCAACTCTTCTGGAGCAACAAGGTTTGAAATAAATAAGCAGTGAGTTTCCTAGGGTATCCCAGAGGTGCCTGGGGAATTACAGGCATGGAGAGCGCCATTCTCCTGCAGCAGGAGCAGAAAGCCAGAGCAGGGACATCCTCATCAGCCTCAGATGGCATCAGATGGCCATGATTAAGCAACTGTTCTGAGTCACGGAGATCCCAATGATGGCCAACAGAGCCAAGAGAGAGCTCCTGCTTGTCTGAAGCAGCATTGGCTGGTGATCAGCTGTGTCACTGGGCTCCAGGAGCCAGCACTGCCTGGATTTCCTCTGTCTGCAGACCCAACCCAAACAACCGGCCTGCAATATAGGCACTGCCACAGGCCTGGTTGGCATCTTGAGCTCAGCCTCTCCCCAGCTGAGATGGCAAATGAGGTTGGGTAAATATAATGGTGTCCATGTTTTCATTGGTCAGAGATGGAAGAATGAACAGAAAGAAGAATGAGCTACACAGACAGTCGGAGGTAGATGTTTTGGAACATCACTGGTAGGCATTCCATGGAGATTGAAAATACTAATCAGTATTTGGTCAGATGTGCACCTGGAACTTCACCTTGTCCTAGGTTACAATGTAATATGTAATGAAAAGCATGTATTCTATTATCACCTTCACAAGCTCGTAAAGCAGGTGGGGCAGTGGTCGTTATCTCCTACCATGACTCATCCCCGATAACTCCCTCCGGGAGCTCTCTCTGCTTAATGGGCAATCAAGGACCCACCACAGGACTCATAGAATTACATCAGCCCATTGTGAGATGCCCCGTTTAGGGGGAGGAGCCAAGCATTCCCACCTGGATATACTCTGGGGTTTGGGACAGCACAAGTAGCCCCTACCTACTGATTTCCAGAGGACAAGAGCTACCACTGGACCTTCAGGTGAAAAACCAGACCTTTCTAGAGGATCACCGCTTCAACAGGACCACTTCATCTGGACTGCTACCACCACCCTGACTAACAGGGTGTCAGGGTCTATACTGACTCTGTCAGTGTTCCTGTACTATTGCATTTATTTTAAATGTCCTATTAAATTATAATTCTGACTTGCGATCTCCCACTGGTTTGTTTTCAAACTAGTACACACATATATAATAAAGCCAGCTATAGCAGACCCCTTCCAAGACTAGGGCTAAAATAGACTCTGCACTGTGAATTTCTCTTGGCTGAATATGTGAATAATACATCAACAATAACTAAGCTTTTGGGAGGAGGCACAACTCTGTGATGCTGGTCTTAATATTTGGAGTAGAAGTAGCCCTGCTGAAACTGATGAAAAACCAGTATTATTTGAAACTGACCCATAACATGCCCTCATCTCCCTTTGGGTGATGGGAATGGTGACCACTTCCCCTGTGTGGCACCTAGGCCATCCAACACCTCTATGGTTAAGGGCAGCAGAATTGTTGTTTCATAGGCATGGATCCAACAAACAGTGCTTGAAGCACAACAGGAGCATTTCTGACTTCATTAAGACTCTGCATGTTAAACAGCTGCTTAAGAGCCCTGGTGGATGAAGCTTTACATATCTAATGAAGAGCCCTGAAGGTTGAGGTTTGCCTCTGAAAGTAACTTTATTTGGTTTAAGCCATCCATCACACTGAAATAATGCTGTTGTTGGGTAGGAGACACGACTATTTTTATGGCTGTGTGTAATATTTTCCACTGTCACCAAAGTGCCTTTCTGAGTGATAAATGTGTAGATTTCTTGCTTCCCTGGGCCTGAAGGAGCAGAGGAGGGATGGTGGGATGTGGTGCCTTTTCCCTGTTTGTACAAGCAGTGCTGGTGGAATGGGGGAAGCGCCCAGGCTGGAAACTGGCAGTGCTCAGCCTGCAGATGCCCTCTGGCAGGAGGAACATCAGCAGGCTGGTGCAGAACAGGAACATCTTATTCACACAGCTCACCATCTGCATGGAATTGGCTCCATCTTCCCATCTGTGTGTGGAAATGGGAATGCTGCACCTGCTTGACTCACTGTAGCCTTCAGAGAAACCGAAGTCTTCTCACTGTTCTGACATCACCTTTCTCTTGCCTGGAAGAGCTGCTGTAATCTGGGCCTGCATGACACAGTGGTAACCACTTAGTGCTAGGAAGATCAAGGAAATCAGGCTATAAATGGAAATGGAGGACTCATCCTATGTTGTAACCTGCTGAAGGGTTGCTGGGAAAAGCTTCATAGAATAATAGAATGTCCTGAACTGGAAAGGAACCACAAGGATTATCCAGTCCAACTGCTGGCCCTGCACAGGACAGCCAAAGGACTACCATGTGGCTGAGAGCATTGTCCAAACACTTCTTGAGCTTTGTCTGGCTTTGTGCCAGACCCACTGCCTGGGGAAGCCTGTTCAGTGTCCAACCACCCTCTGGGGGAAGAACCTTTTCCTGAAATCCAACCTAACCCTCCCCTGACACAGCTCTGTAATAGCTGTAGGTCTTTCTACTGTTGTGGCAGACTAAGCTGCCCCAGCACTTGAGGTGAGGCCACCCCAGCCCAGAGCAGAGCAGGACAATCCCCTCCCTGGGCTGGCTGGTACTGCTGGGCCTGATGCCCCCAGGACAGGGATGTTCCTCCTGGCTGCCAGGGCACAGCCAGGTGCCATATTAAACATGCCTTGTCCCTCTCTGAGGTTACAAAAGTGACCATTATAATTGTTTCAGTGATGATATCTTCCTCAGGTCTCATGCTAACACTGCAGTTTTCCTAGCAAGGGCCCGTGCAATCCTCTGATGGCTTCACAAGGAAATTTATTTCACAGGATGGAAAGGACCATGGAGCAGTATCCCCAGGTAAAGCCACACTTTGTCTAGCTACTGTTTTTTCCAGGTCAGTAGTGACAGAGGGGACTGTAAAGAGTGAATGCATGATGCCTCCTCTGTTAGCTGAACTGGAACTTCTTCAGTTTGGTCTCATACCTTTGTTTGCAAGGTGGGAATTATGAAATTTGCCTACTCTTAAACCAGTTGAAACAGCTCAGTTGTTTAAACCCCTCAGAAAGGGACAGCTCTAAAAACACCTGCACACATCTACTCTGAGGCAAACACGGTGGCACCTGAGAGTTCCCTCAGCAAACTCTTCCCACTGCCAGCATCCGTGTGACACAGGAAGGCAGGGGGGACAAATAATTATTCTACACTCCACATCTAGATGAAACAAATTTTCCTTTTTTCTTCTTTATGCTTGCATTTCAAGACCTGAAACACTGCCACAGCTCCAGTGTTCTCCAGTGTCCTGAAATGCAATAAAGATATTTTCTTAAACAGTTTCTACCCTTTCTGCTCCTCTCTGACAAATGAAGGTGTCTTTTTCACTGCAAAACAAGCAGTTCTTATTCTTTGTATTGGTGAGCGGGTTTATATCAGGATTGGTCCCAGAGAGGATTGCCAAAGTCTTCAGGAGTGTGGCCCCACTTCCTGTTTCTGGAGGCTTACATCTCCTTTTAGAAGCAGTGATTTTATGTGTCTTGCCCTTAGCTTGACAGTTTGTTAGAGAAAGCAAGGTCCTGGCTCCAAGGAGTGCCTTTGTCAGCAGCCATTGTGCCAGGCCTGTATTTGCAACTAGCCCTTCACAAAGTAATGACCGATTCTTTCTTGGGAGACTTCTGCTGCTACACAGGTCTGAGGAGCTCATGTAGATGACTCCCAAGCCCACATTTAACACGACAAAGACCATCAGTAGGAGTAATGTGCAGATACTCTGAGTGAGGGGGGATTCTTCCCCTCTGCTGAGACCCCCCTGCAGGGCTGCACCCAGCCCTGGGCCCAGCACAGGAAGGACAGGGAGCTGCTGCAGCCAGTCCAGAGCAGGGACACCAAGGGGATCAGAGCGATGGAGCAGCTCTGCTGGGAGGAAGGGCTGAGGGAATTGGGATTGTTCAGCCTGGAGAAGAGATGGCTTTGGGGTGACCTCACTGCGGCCTTGCAGTGCCTAAAAGGAGCCCACAGGAAAGATGGAGAGAGACTCTTGACAAGGGCCTGGAATGACAGGACAAGGGGCTGACACACTGACAGAGAGGAGGGTTAGATTGGATATGAGGAAGAAATTGTTCCCTGTGAGGGGGGTGAGGCCCTGGCACAGGTTGCCCAGAGAAGCTGTGGCTGCCCCATCTCTGGTAGTGTCCAAGGCCAGGTTGGATGGGGCTCTGAGCAAGCTGGGATAGTGGAAGGTGTCCCTGCCCATGGCAGGGGTTTGGAACAAGATGATCTTTAAGATCCCTTTCAAGCCAAACCTTTCTGTGATTACATGTTTTTCTGCAGTGCAGAGTAGAGGTGATACAACAATCACGTGGTGCAGGTGGTGCTCCTGTGCATGCCTTCACCAAGCCCTTTAGCCCTCCTCAGCTCAACATCAGCCTGAGCTGTTTATGTAGCAAAGGACCTTCTTGGAGTTATGAGGAAATCTTTCTCCCTTGTTTTCTCCTCCAGCTGCAAGGCTGATGAACTTTCTTATGATGAACTTCATGGCAACAGTTTCTCTATCACTTTTTGGTGTATATATAGACCCTGATGCTCTGAGCTTTCTCTCAGGTCATTTCATGTTCTAATTCTCACTGAACACTTAGACAGAAATGCCCTGAAGAACAGGAGGCAAACCAAAGTGCATCGTGCTAGCATTGGACCCAAGGGCTCCCAGTGTTGAAACTCCTAGTTGTTGAAAACACACAGGTTTTTGCAGATTTTGGTTTTTGCTTAGTGGCAGGGGGCATGTATTGTACTTTATTGCATGTTACAGTTTTAAGAAAGACAGGATTTTAATCCATGGAAATTTTCAGTGGAAAACTTGGATTAAAATCCCAGTTGAGTTCAGATGTTTAACTGCCTTGCTCTCGGTGGCTGGAAATGAAGCAAAGGAACAATGGCATTTGGTTCACTCTATGGATATGCCTCTGTACCCACCAAATCTCAGCAGATACCCAAACGGGATCTTGTGTAATTCTCCATTCAGTTTTGCAGGGACATGAAGGATAAGCTCGACCCACTGTAGAGCAAATACTGGTGAAGAAAATATGTTTCACTTTGAAGGGAGTAAAAGGGGTATTTTGCAATATACCTGTGCAAACCTATGGGAAGCCAGGATAAGTCCTGTGAAAAGTGGAAGCAGGTCACAAATTCCTCATGCACATACAGCTTAACAAGCCAGCACAACCTTTGTGCACTTTCCCTCAGCTTAAGAAAAACCTGCTCGAGGTTTCTTACACTGGCAGAGCTTTTTTACTTGTAGTGGGAGTTTGTTTACTGTTACACATTTGTAGAAGGTGTGAAAGAGCTTTTGTGGAAGAGATGCTGGTTGTGAGGTAATTCCAGGCAGAGTGGGGAACGTGACAGTCCTGCAGTGCCTGCTGTCAGCCCTGGATTCACGGCTGCACGGCGCCTGAGCTTCCTACACCTACACCAAAGGCCTCCTGTCCCTAATCCTCCTGCTCCCCCACCCCTCAGACTCACTCCTGACCGTCTCCCAGTTTCCCAGGCAGAATAAGAAATGGGAAGCACTGCCTGGGATTCCCAGAGCCTCTCCCCTGTGCTCTTTCCCTCCCAGCCTGAGAAAAAGGGCAGTTCCCACACCCCTACTCTTGTCACAGCCCTCAGGGGCAGAGATTTGGGGTTCATTTTACTTTGATGGGTGCCATCTTACCATCTCACTGTCTGTAACATCTTGCAGTAGAATTCAAAGGACCTGGGGGCTGATACGACTGATAATATTCCCTGATAATGCTGGGGAGCAGCAAGCAATGGGCCCTGCTTGGCTGAGGGGATATTTGGCTGCAGGGGACTGACCACACTCTGCTGTTGTGGTCTGAGAGTCTGATCCTCTCTGCTTGCAGTGGGAAGGCAGCCTGTGTGTGCTATTTACTTCCCCTTCATGCTCTGGCAGACCAGAAAACCTTTGGAAGAGCACCAAGAGTGTGTGTGTATTAGAGGACCAACGCAGCTGTGTGTGGAACTAAATATTCCACAGGCAACACCTTGGGTGAAAGGCAAGAGACAAGGTCCTTTGCAGCAGGTTAACCTCTAAGGCTAACTGGGAGCTAGGATGGGAACCTAAGTAAAGCTCTTCTTCCTTGTTCCCTGAATTCTTCCCTGCTTCTGGGTACCCCTGCCTGTACCTCACCAGTCTTGCCAGCTGTTCAAGACTGAGCTGGTGGATGAAGGGTAAGGAAAACATTCCTTTGTGTCCCCAGTAATGAGTGAATGAATGAATGAATGTCAGTTCTTGATCCATTTTATGACCACCAATTAACCTGCAACTCAGAGCTGCTGCTGTCAGCTGAATCCGAACAGCTTCTGGTACTGCAGGTCCATCCCTTACCACCCTGAACAAACATCCTCCAGTTGGAATCTCAGATTTTGGCCTTGGTCAGTGAAAATCAGTAACTCTAGATCATTCTCCTGTTTGGTCATCTGAGCTTGTATGGAGATGGTGTTGCTGATTGCCTAATATTCCCTTGAAATTTAGTAGTACTATTATTCTATCCCCACAGCATAAAATCAGCTCCTCTCCTGCTCTGTGGAGAATAATTTTGCCCTAGCCATATTCCTTATTCCATATTCTGCCAAAATCTAGAAACTTCCTTTAAAAAACTGCACAGCTTTAATTTCTAGTTTGCATTAGGGATAACTCCATGGAGTGAGGGAAGTGCCAGTGTTGAATTCATGGCTTTGTTTTGACAGGCATCATCCTGAAAGAAGGTGTACACAGGAGCTTGTGGTGGAAATGAATCCATGCAGGTGTCTGAAGCCAGAAACTGAGACCAAAGAAGGCTTCTGGACAAAGTGTGAGGTACAAAGCTTGTTCTGTCAAAAAACAAGACACCCTTTCTTTATCCTACTGAGAATCCACTGACAGAAATTTTTAATGAATATGCTCTTCCACCTGAGGAGATCCCATGGATTTATTTTTCCCCAGCAAGAAGAATTTTTGTGCTCCTTATTCCCAGTCATATGGTCAAATTTATGTCTTTTTCTCCTTCACTCTAAACTTTGCTTTATAAACTGCTTTGCAAAGGAGTTGTTTTGGCATCTTTTCACCCTGTTGTCCTGTGTCTGTTTGCTGCACAGCAGCCTTTCTTTGACTCTAATGTGTTTTAAGCAAGACTTTGATAAGCCAGAATAGCAGCTGTCAAGGGATTCATGTTTTTTCTTCTGCAGCACTAACCAAAAGTCAGAGGAGCAGCCCAAAGGAGCACATTAGTGTTCAGTACAGAGACAAAAAAACCTCAACAAACAAACAGAGAAATAAGTGGCAGCACAAGAATTTCAGCCAACTTTCACTGTTCTCCAGGGTGGTTACAAATCAACTGGAAAAATACAGCTGAACATTGTCATCCCTGTTGGTGACAGATATGCTGAGCACAGGTCATTTACAAATCTTCCTTTGTTTGTACTACTTAGGGGCATTTGCTGAATTGATTTTAACTTCTTCTTATTTTTTTCTCTTGAAATACCTACTGGCAGTAATTCACAAATAGCTTTACATCCACGCAGCAGTAAGAGAAGGTAATATATGTCTTTTTTAAACTAACACCATGCTTGGACTGATGGCATTGAGGAATGCATGGAGAAGTAGGGGCTTTCATTAGGCCAGCTGATAAAATTGGAAAACACAGGCAAGCTTTCTGTCACACAGTCCCCTCATCACAGTGAGTGCTCAGTTTATTTTCGGGTTCCTCCCATGTAATACCACTGCAAATCTGCAGAAATCAATAGAGTTACATTAGCATAAAATTAGGGAGCCCCAGCAGTAAATCACACCATGAGTTGTTGTTGATGAGCTCTGAAGCAAAGCTTTATTTCCTGCAAAGGTCAGGGTGATGGATTGTGCAACAAATTTTACCTCCTCTGCTACATGTTTATCGCTAAATGGCCTTTCACAAAGCACCGAGCAGGACATATCTTACCCTTCCCTACAAGCAGGAGGTTTTCTGAATTGAGTAAGACAAAAATGAGGTCCTTGATCCTGCTGGATTTGGCAACCAGGCTTTGTCTGTTGCATTAAACCTGTGTGTGTCTGGGGGCATCCCTGGGAGCTGTGCTGGGAAAGCCCTGGCATGGAACTGACCTTTCCTAACTAGTCCTAGCTCCAGTCTGCAGGCAGTCGTCTCCTGTTTAGGAGCAGTCTATCTGATCTGGGCCCTCTGCAGCTACTTTGAGCCCAGAGCTGCCCCAGTCACTGATCAGATGGGAAGTTTGGGTGCCATTCCTGACTCATGTCCTTTCCCTACCTTGAAGCAGAGCTATCCCTGTCTGTCAAGTGTCCCTGACGGATAGCAACATGTTCAGTTTTACACTCCTTGCTAAATTAAAGAGGATTTCAGCAAGCTGGAAGATGAGGAAGCAGTGATATGAATATATGGTTGGGATGATGGAGACAGGGAGATCAGCAAACTAAACAGAACGGGGTAAAATTAGAGTTAAGGGAGAAAGGTAACAGCAAGGTGATGGAGCAGAGAGATGAATGTGAACTCCAAGGCAGTTCAGAAAGCCGGGGGAGCTTGCACAACCTATTTGCCCTAAGGAGAATTTTATGGTTTTGAAGGCGTTTAGCTCGTGGAAGCTTTGAAGAAAACCAGTGTTTGCTGAAGTCAGGCAGCCAGAAACACCTGTATTTGAGGGGATGAGCAGCAAAGTTAGATCTGACAGGCTTAAATTCCACACTGGGAACTTCAGTGGCCAAGCAAAAACGACCTGGGATGACTATGTGAACTTAAGGATGAAGCTTTGGGATTTCACATCATAAATTCTCTGACCAGGTGCAAACAGCAAGCATGAAAAGGGGGTGAAAAACTGAAGGAGAGTAAAGGATTGGGATGGAAGTCCAGAGACACCATGAAATACAAAAGGTCACCCCACCTTCCACACAATGTCCACTCCTTCCTCTGCATGTGGACTTTTTGTGGAACATGGAGCCCAGGTTGCTGGACTCCATGAGGAGTGCCTGTAGGTGATAAGCCAACAACACTGTGGTGAGCCCTGAAAAAATAATATTCAGGTTTCTTCAGAGTGGGTATTTTATTTTTACAACCTCCTTTCCTGATCCTTAAGGACATTATAAGACACAGCTTGGGAGTGTTAGTCCACGGAAATTGCTCCTGCAAGCCTGACCTCAAGCCTTATGACTGTCCAAACCAAATATAAAGCCCATTAATTTTATTTATTTATTTTTAATTATTTTTTCCTCAGCCACAGAAGTACTCAGGAGCCCAGACCTGGAATCCAGGCTGAAAACACAGCAAACTATTCCGACTGCTTCCTTGAGAGGCCACAGGAAGACAGAAAACTTTTAATTTGCATTTTAAATATTTGTACAGTGTAGAAGAACATTGACACTGAAAAACAGAGGTCTGAAAAGCTAAAAAATGCCAGAACGGGAGTAATTTGTACTACACAGAGGTCTTAAAACTTCTGCAGTGGGACAGGAGCAAGCTCTGAAGGTTTCCCCTGAGGTAACAGAGCAAGTGAGCCAGCCATGGCTGGGACAGTCACCAGGAATGTGGGAGATTTGGGGATGAGATCTTGCTCTGCCATCTCCAACATACCCTATAAATGCCCCAACTCCAACGGATTACTGTGTCTCACTCCTCCTTACTGCAGCTGCTCCACTTTCCATAAATAATTAAATATTCATTGAGGCAGGGACCTGAACCTCAGTTTCCCACATCCTGTGTGAAACGCCTGAACAACAGCACTGTCAAATCAATCTCTCACTAAACGCTCTCCTCTCTCAGCAAGTGTTTAAGTATTTATGCAGGTTAGATACGCTCTAGCAGGGAAAACTGTGAAATACCTGCTCTGGGCTAGAAAGATTCCTTTGGATGTGGCTTTGCTCAAGGACAGGAGAGACAGGAGACTCAGGATGAAGTTCCCTGCCTAATCCAGGTGTTGAGAAATAAACCCACTTGTTATACACAAGGAAAATAGACTTTTTCACACTGCTTTTTATCAGGGTTTTCCTCCTGGACCCAGGATTCTGTGTCCCCAGAGTTTTCATTGAATGAAAACAGTGCCATGAAAGGTTTCTTTTTGCCATGGCCACATTTTATAACAGAAAATTTGCTGAAAACTCCTTAATAAGCGACACAAACTAGGGCTTGTTGTAGCCTGGCGCTCTGGCTGAATGAACAGCAAGCAGCACACACAGACCAACCATCTTCTGCACAAGCCTTCTGCAGGGAACAGAAATTTCTCCTTTACTGGGGAAGGCACAGGGAGACGATCCCAGTTTTTATCTGCTGGATTTCATATGTGTGCTGGGAAGAAGAGCAGGCTTAAGAGCTAAAGCTGCGTTTGCAGACAGTGACCAAACCCAGACTGGGCGTATCCTGAGGAACAAACCCACTGAGAGCCAGCCCAATCCTATCAGGGACTGGGTTAAATTTCCAGCTTTGCCTGTAATGGCCTCATTTGCAAAGCTAGCTGCTGCCTCCCTGCCCTCTTCAGAGAGTCATGGAATGGATTGGGTCAGAAGGGATCTCAAAGATCATCCAGTTCCAACCTCCCCTGCCATGGGCAGGGACACCTTCCACTATCCCAGGTTGCTCAGAGCCCCATCCAGCCTGGCCTTGGACACTGCCAGGGATGGGGCAGCCACAGCTTCTCTGGGCAACCTGTGCCAGGGCCTCCCCACCCGCACAGGGAACAATTTCTTCCTCATATCCAATCTAACCCTCCCTCTGTCAGTGTGAAGACATTCCCCCATGGCTGTGCCATTGCCAAAGGGTTTGTAAATTGGCTGGAAGGAAGTGAGGGAAGTGAGGAAATGAAAAGGATGAATTAGTGAGAGAAGAGATTAATGAAAGACACACTAGTAACTCAGAGGGATGACAGAAAAGAACAGAAACCTTTTAGCAAAGAGAGTTAAACTCTTTCATAGCTTTTCACTCAGAAGACACTGAAAATTAAACCAACATTATGCATCAGTACAGGGGATGCTCCAATCTTTTGGCCATGCCTCAGATGGATCCACATCTGGACTCCTCACTGCAGATCAAGGAGACTTTGTTGACACCAAGCAGACACTGCAAGAAAAATGCAGGATTACCCTTATTGTGGGTTGATTTCAGAGCTTGAAGCTGCTCATCTGAGGGCAGGGATGCCCTGTTCTCCAGGCTGGAGTCAAAAATCTTTATGGGAGCAAAACAGAGCCCAGACCCCGAGGTACCAGATGTGCCCTGTGAGAGAACCCAGTTCATACAGCACTGCCTTGCATTTCCTTCTTGGAGATTCAAAACCTTCACAGGGATGCTTTGCACAGCCTGATGTTTGACATGCCTGGAGATGGCAGGGGGGGCATCTGTTTGGTACCAGATCAGGGTATCGGTGTGGGAAAGCTTAAAGGTCATGGCAAAAGGGGACACAGGGCATACTGAGGGTAGCTCTGAGAAGGAGGAAGGAAGAGATGCTGAGAGTGCAAGCCAAGCTGATGGAAACGGGAGAGGAGGCAGTGAAGGAGGGTCTGCGGCAGGGTGGGGTATGGAGGAAAGTGAATTTGGTTAAATAAAGACACTGGGAAGTGGAAGGGAAGGGCTGAGGTTGAGAACAGATTGGGAGAGAAGGGAGCAGACAAGAGACAGAATGAGCAGAGCTGACCTTTGCATGGTTAAATGAAGAGCCTGGGACTCAGAGAAAGACCCCGAAGAGAAATCCAGGGTGTGCAAAGGAGAGATTGCAACGCTGAAGCATCTGGGGCAGGGGGGTTGCAGGGAAGGGGTGGATGCTACTGGGTCAGTCACAGTACTTTTATTTCCATGAGAATGTAAAAAACCTAAGAGACAGGAGTTTTATCAGTTCTCTGCTGCAGGGAAATGCCTTTGAAACCTTCTGCTAAGGTGCCTGGCATATTCACCACCCAGACACTGGTGCTAGGAGATGAATACCTTCAGGCTGCCTTGTTCCCAGGGAGAGGTTGCTCCGGGGTGGGGACAGTAAGGAGTGATTCAGTACAAATAAATTAGATCCCTGCTTCGATTTAACCACTGGAGAATTTGCTCCCTGTATGGGAAAACAGCATCCTAGTATAAATCCCCCCTTCCCTGCTGTAGCACAATCCATCCCATACCCACCGGGTTATCTGCTACAGCTGCTTGTTAGTGGTGGTTAGTCCTTTTATTGGCATTAACTGCCCTGTGTAAACAAGACATGCAAACCAGAGGCAGAACAAGGCTCCCTAACCCAGCCTGAATGTAAAACTGCTGCACGTGATCTTGTTCCCACAGATGCCAGTGATAACTTTCTTGCTGATTTTAGTGGCAGCAGACTCCAGGCTTTCTAAAAGTAACCTCCAGAAACAGCATCTTCGGAGAACATTTATCTCTTCCCCTCCCCACTCCAAAGCTGCTGCTGTTCTTCAAGGACAAATACACAAAGTCATTGGGAAAAAAAATGCTGTGATAGTGCTTCAGAAGTTCAGTCTCCAGAAGAGTGAGTAAAATATATTTCCTGTGAGTCTCAATCCACACGTTACCTTTAGAGAAAGCTGCAGGAGTAGGTGCAGCTCTCCCGGGACCCAAAAGTTGTTTGTTTATAAAATTCGGTTTAACTCTCCTTCAAAGGTGCCTTTGAGCAGCTGCTCTGAAATTCTCCTGCAGGTGGGACAAACCTGGAATCTCAGCAGGTAGGAGGCACCTGGTAGAGTGTCATCTGCACCATGCAACCCCATGGCTTCAGGTGAGGGGACCTTGTGGCAGGAGGTTCAGAATCTCTCTTCAAACAGGCTGCAAGGGGTTGAGAGGGCAGCACTTCATTAATTCAGCACTGCAGCTTTCTGCACATTTTTTTATGCTGCTAATAATCTGCTAACATTTTCCAATTTCACCTCGGAGGTTTTAATGCTGTCAGGCTCTACACCCACTTTTGCCAAAAGAAAAATTAATTGTAGCTTTTTATGTTGAACTCGCATTCTCAGAAATTGACACAGTAACTCCCCTTTCCCTCAGGAATATTCTGCCCTTCAAAACTCAGTTTCTCTGTGACCAGCATGGTCAAAGGTTGGACTGGTCAAAGGTTGGACTTCATGACCTTAGAAGTCTTTTCCAAAGTGATTGATTCTATGGTTTATGATATTTTCTGTGTTTTCAATGCCTAATAATCCTGTCTGATGGTAGAAATTGTGGCTCTTTTGGCATTCAAAGCTGTTGCAAGGCAGATGGGCACCTTGTCTTGGTATGGGAAACTTGACTTGTGCTCCCTCATCATCCATGGCTTTTCAGTTGGGGTTTTCTTGGGACATAGAAAAACACCTCTGGAGAATCAAGGCATTCAGAGCTGGAATTAGTGGAAGGGAAACATTTCCACATGGCAGGCTGGGTATAGCAGGGGAAGGGTGGTGGTAGAGATACACCAAGTCACATTAGATCTTAATTCTTTATATTCCATACTGCACAGGGGAGGAATACTGGGGTAGAAAGGGGATTCACCATGCCTCTGCCCTGTAACCCCACTGCAGATCTACCCCTGCGTGCAAAACTTGCATCTTTTCATGAGGCACTGCAGGAAAACAGAGTATGATAGAACCAGATTTCTGATGCATGGGACAGAGCTGCCCTTAGGCAGTGTTAACTTGTCTTACTGACATTTAAATGGCCTAAATCAAGATGACAGAGATGTTAGTGGCATGATGTGAAGAATTGTTCTGTGGGAATGCGTTGTTCTTTAGAACAATTTATATTCAGCACAGAGAATTAAGCATAAGTGGGTTTAACATGAGGCTCACATGTCATCATTTTCCAGCTCTTATTATCTGTGGTGTGACTAATGCAGGATTACTCTTCATCTGTGCTCATGACTAACTTATGCCTGTCCTGTATCCCACTGCAGAGCCTTGTTCCAAATTGCCACTTAGAACCTTGATTGCTGCTCCATCTCCCACAGAAACAAAGTGCCCAGGAGGGTGTCCAGTCTTTCCTTTCTCAGCCTGGGGCAGCGTTTGGGCATTATCCAGAGAGGGAGAGGCCACAGATTCCCTTACTGGGGAAATCCAGCTCAGGAGGAGTATTGCCTTGCTGGCCTGCTCTTCTCTACCATCCTCTACCCTGTGAGGGAGGGGATCCTGCCCCTCTGCCCCTCTGTTGAGCTCCACCTCCTGCAGAGCTGCCTCCAGCCGTGGGGACCCAGCACAGGAAGAACATGAAGCTGCTGCAGCCAGTCCAGAGCAGGGACACCAAGGGGATCAGAGGGATGGAGCAGCTCTGCTGGGAGGAAAGGCTGAGGAAATTGGGATTGTTCAGCCTGGAGAAGAGAAGGCTTTGGGGTGACCTCATTGTGGCCTTGCAGTGCCTGAAGGGAGCCCACAGGAAAGATGGAGGGAGACTCTTGATAAGGGCCTGGAGTGAAAGGACAAGGGGGAGTGGCTTCACACTGACAGAGAGTGGGTGTAGATTGGATGTGAGGAAGAAATTGTTCCCTGTGAGGGTGGGGAGGCCCTGGCACAGGTTGCCCAGAGAAGCTGTGGCTGCTCCATCCCTGGAAGTGTTCCAGGCCAGGATAGCTGAAGCTCTGAGCAAGCTGGGATAGTGGAAGGTGTCCCTGCCCATGGCAGGGGTTTGGAACAAGATGATCTTTTAGTTCCTTTACAATCCAAACCATTTTGTAATTTGGTGACCATTGCTGGAAAGCTTTAAAATTCCTCAGACAGGTCTCGAGGATGGGCACATTTGCTCATGAATTTTATGTTGGATAAGAAAACAGCTGATGAGACTGCAATGAATCTACAGAGTTGGAATGACTGACTCATTTGACTGTTTTCCTGCTGCTCTGGGTGTGATCATCCCAGAAGATGCTGCAGAAACTGCTACTAGATAGATGGCAAATATGTCATTAAGTATGGTTCTTCACTGCTCCAGCACAGAAGTAGTGAATGAGTGCTGGACCATTTCCTCACTGAATTTCATGATAAAAGGATATTGGTACATTAAAAATGATCTTCAGTGTCATGAGAATGGACTTAAAGTAAAGCTGAGAAAAATGTATTCTGAAGAAAGAATAAAATTTTGGCTTCCACTTACTTTTGGAGAACTTCTGGCCGACTCAGGCCATTTTACAGGTTGAAAGTACTAACAACATTTATACCAACACACGAATTTTGCAAAAAGCCTGAATAAATTTCTGGGGAAAACTGGGGGAAGAAATTAGAAACATTTCTTCTGAGAACCAGATTTAGATTTGCAGTTTAGTCAAATGCTTATTATGCAATTTTTTAACCTTTACCATTTGAGCAGATATTCCATATATTCATTGAACTGCTCCACTTAAAATCAGGTATGTTCTAAATCCTCTTGGTTATCAGAACCCTGAGTCAGTCTCTAATAAACATGTCTCCAGTGGGGTTAGCCAAATCCACCCCATTTCAGAACACTTTTCTACAGAACACTTTGTTAACACTATCACGTTTAGAGCAAAGGTCTCATGATAGAGGATAATGTATTAATTGTTTAATCCCACTACTTCTCAATTAAAGTAAAAGTAGAGCCT
This sequence comes from Daphoenositta chrysoptera, assembly GCA_013397915.1. Lineage (NCBI taxonomy): Eukaryota > Metazoa > Chordata > Aves > Passeriformes > Daphoenositta > Daphoenositta chrysoptera. The sequence continues at coordinate 34,221 of VZRO01008074.1, forward strand.
TTAAAATTCTATCTGAAACATGAGAAAATCTTTTTTTTTATTCCTCCCACATGCACTAAAAGAGAGGCTTCCATTTGACCTGGAAAATCAAAATTTAAAGGGAGGAACAGGGAGCTATTGTTCACATTTCCATTGCCTTCTGGTTTCAAAGTAAAATGGCAAATAAATAAATAATTAGTTAACAACATGATTTCAGGCAAACCTGAGTAGGAGTTCCCTCTTTCTGTTCAGCAATTAAATTAATTAGCCCCTTATCTTGCAATGCTTAATTGTGTGCCTGAGTCATGTGAGACTTGATATTCCTGCCGAAGGTTAAATCCACTTTATCGAGGCTTGCAGTGCTGAGCTTTCTTGGGTGAAGGCAAGGCAACAGACACACAGGCAGGGTTTAATGGAATGTTGGGAACGGCAGGGTGATGAGGGAAGAGGTGAAAAATCACCAGCTGACAAGGACTGGGGAGTAGGTGGGTGGGTGAGCTCAGCCTCCAAGTGAGCATGACTGGAAAGGAGGCTAATGACTTTCATTTGTCTGGCACTGTGCCTGTGGAAGATGGCAAGGGGTACAACTAAAAGTTGTGCATTGTCCAATCTCCCTGAAAAGCAGACATTCCGAAGGCTCAGAGGACTTCAGAGGCTGAGAAGAGCTGCAGGTATCAGGAAAGTCATATTTTGTGAAAAAATTGTATTCTGCAAATCTTCTGTGTCTTTCCAGTTTGTTTCCAGACAATGCTACTTATTTTATATTTTTTATTTTTTAATTTGGAAAGTTATTTTTAAAGAGCTGCAGGATCCTAGCATTGGAACTTCTTTTTTCCATGTGTGCAAGGAAACCCGGATCAAATCCCACTTTTGCCACAGCTGGTGTGTGCTGATAGCCAAGGCAGAGACAGGTTGATGTGTCCAGCATTCAGGTGTGTATCAATCCATGTCTCATTTTCCCATAAAACATCCTCTCTACCTGCTTGGATTGTAGGATGTTTAGGCAGGGACTCATCTGGGCTGCCTGGTTGCTACCACAAACCAATATATTAAAAGTTCACTACCTTACAGCAGTGTTAGGAATCAACAGATAAATGATCTGCTCCCTTAACTTTATGGAAAGGCACAAATATTCAAAGCTTTAAAAGTCAAAAACATGACCTTGAAAAAACTAAAAATGTGATTCACAAAGGGGGGACTACAGTGAAGAACAACAAGAAAGCTGTCAAACAGCACTTACATCATCACATGATCCCTGAGGACTTCTTAGACTTCTTGAGGAATTTTCTGGTGATAAATTCCTGCTGTGATCCAAACCCTATAGCATGATTTATGGTCACAGAATCACAGAACTGTTCAGGTTGGAAGGGACCTGTGGAGATCATCCAGTCCAACCCTCCTGCCAAGGCAGGGCCACCCTCACAGGTGCCATCCCTCCACCAAACACACACACACCTAAATGGAAATCCTGGTTTTGCTGGCTGAAAATTTAGATGGAACTACTTTAAGTCTGCAAGTCCTACGGGTACCTCCTATAAAATGGGATTCTTCAGTTCTTTCAAGTGAAAAGACTTCTGGATAAAAATAAATGACACTGTTCTCTTCATTTCCTGACATGCTGCTTACTCTACTGTTTAACCTTCTACCTTGCCTTCAGCATCTTCCCTCCTCTGGTCAGAATCCATAGTTTTACAGGCACGTTGCTGATGCCTTAAAATCCCTTTGTAGTTCCTTATAGAAGAGGTGATGGAGTACTACATTCTTTGTTTACTTGGTTGATTAAAAAACCTGTAAGGTAAAAGAAAAAATCTATTCAGTCTTAAAAATTTATTTTAAATTAAAAAAAATAAAGAAAAAAAGAGAGATATTGCTCTAATCTGGAACAAAATGTTTTATTACAGCACCAACAAATAGTAGTGTTTTTTCCAGAGTTACTCAGATTGAAATGGTTCACAATGAAAATTTTGAACTCAGGTTGGGGAAATATAAGAAAATTTCCTCCATCTGAGCTGTCTTAGAGGGGTTTTGAAAATCCAAGTTAAAAACCTAATTTTGATGAGCAAGTGTTTAGCTTTGTGCTTAAAAGATATTTGAAAGCAAATTTCTTCACAATACTTGTATTACCAATTCTAGAGGTTCCTCTCTTTTGAAACATTTGAATTCAGGCTGATAATTAAAATTTCTGAGTGCACAGACCTGAGGCATTTTCAGACCTGGTGTACAACAGAACAGCCAGTCCTTGGGTTGGTGCAGTCCCTGCTTGGCTGAAATTCAAGTAATTCTCCTTTGCCCAACTGAAGTAAGTTTCTTTGGACATTAGAATGGGTGCATATTTGTTTTCTTTCAAATGGTCGTTTTAATAGGATATTTAAAAATTATTTTCTGTTCTGTGTCACAACAAACTGACGGATTTGGTTCCTTTCTTGTTTCCTCGGGGCTTCCTTAGTCCATTCGGATGATAAGAATTTACAACCACAAGATTGGGGGATAAGTCCATTCAGATTTGGGTCAGCAGAACCCTTTAGTGTGACTTGGATCAGGCACAAATTATTTCTAAGCCCTCTACAGAAGGTTCAGAACCTTAATAAAAACCCCATGTTCAGAGCCTTTTGTCTCTGCATAATACATGAAATATATGCCAAAGAAAATCCAATAGGAAATTTGGTAACATCTCAGTGCTACATCCGGGCGTGGAACAGGAAAAGACGGCACAAAGGAAAAAGGTCTTTAATTATCTGCGTTTGAACCTCCGTGCGTAACAAACTTCAGTATGATCAGGGAGTGCATCCAGGGCATCTCAAAGTGGCTTTCCTGTCACTCTGATTACGAGTGACTGCAGAGCTTTGTGGCTCTAGTTCACAGTCCCCGGCTGGTGTTCTGCTGTCCACTCTTAGTTTCACTCTTCCAGTGAAACTGAATTTTTGCATGAGCCAAGTCAGGTTTGTGGGCTGCCTAGCACTTCCAGTTCCTGCCATCATTTCAAGGAAAGGTTCAGCTCAGCAGGTATCAAATGCACCAGGTGTGTGTTAATCGTAAAAAATGACACCTCTGAGAAGGAAAATAGGAGATTCTGCAGATTCTGACAGAGGCCCTGGGTTTGTATACTACGGGTTCAGTGCAACACTCTCTGTCCTTTTCCCCTTCTCCTTTCTTTTCCCATTCCCAGCTCCCCCTCTTTTCCTAAATGCTGCTTGAACTCCTCCCTCTGAGGAGGTTGTGTTGGAGACTTGATACACGTGCTCTGCACTGCAGCAGATGCATTAGAATCTCCCAGCCTTTACACACAGCAAATTCAGGAGCTCCACTGGCCTATAAACACTGGAAATTAATGACATGACAGCCTCAGGAAATAGTGCTTCAGATATGCAAGTGCCTCATGGGAGGAACTCATTACTGGAGTTACAGTAAATTGCCACTGAGTGAATGCTGGAGGAGCTTCCCACACTTCAGAAGCTTGATCTTGTCTGATTTCAAGGGCTAAGTGAGTTTTGGCATGATTAAATGCTAGAAGCTGTGGCCATCTGAGAACACGTGGACTCCCAGGCTTGTTCCATGCACTTGTGGGGACAGCAGAGCACAGATTGCATTTTAGCAGCTTACTCCAGGTTTTGGTTATTGGTTTGTGTTAAATAAAAGTCCAGCTACTGAGCTAGGCAAGTATATGCTAGTGGAGACCCTGCTGCTGAGATTTTAGGTATATTTGTGAGCTGCTGGGAGTTTGGGGGAGTGGGGGCGCAGAAAGCAGTAGTACAGATATTTTATTTTTGGTCCCTTGCAGGCTCAGTGCATTTGACTAAATATACATCAAGGAAGAAGCCGAGCTTGAACAGCTGCTTGCTTTGCTGGATAAGACTTATATTTTCATTTTAAAAGCTATTTTTTCCCAATCTTAATGTTAACTGACGTAATAGCAAAATTAACTATCCTGAAAACACCCCACCCTGAGGTGTCATCTCAATAAGCTTTTTCAAACTGAAATTAAATCAGTCAACAATTAACAGTCAACAATTAAAGTGCCATAAGGACAAAAGGTGTCTCATGTATCACACTAGATTAGACAAAGTATTTTGTGCTGGCCACAACTTCCCTTTTCACCATTGCAGTGTTTGCCTCGTTCATTATTGTGGTTCTCAAAATCAAGCTCTCAGCTCTAGGTGTGAAAGTTCAGAATTGCAGTTGTCATCCAGAAAGGATGGCAGACTTTCTGATGGGCTGGTGAAGGAAAGGTGAGCACTAATGCTGGGAACATTGGCAGTGTGTGCCTTGTGCTGGCCTTTTCAGACACACATTTGACACGGCTGCAGCACTGATGGAAAACAAGGGAGTTCTGCTCGTTTTTATGAAGATTAGCAGTGTCCATCTCTGGTCTTACACTGCTTAACTGCCTGTTTTTAAAGGTATTTGTAGCAGAGAAATGAACTGTAAAAAAAGCAAATGCTGCCTTAGTAAGATTTCAAGTGCTGTTGGGAAAACAATGGAAAACATATTAAACAGAACATTTCCCAGCCCAGAATGTGATGGGCTGACATACCCAGGATCAAACTTATGTTCAACTATTGCTAAATAGGCAAAATACTAACTTGCACCTTTCTAGTCCCTGTCCTGCCATTTAATGTGACTTGTTCCCAAGGCAAGATGCAGGTTTAATGCAAGAATTAGAGGACAGGATTCTCTGCCATAGGGATGTGCAAGGTCCTAAGCTTTCCTAAAGACTTAAAAGCAAAAACACCACCCACAAATATTCAGGAATACCTGAATATTGGTATATTTCAAGTTCATTGTCCTCTTAACAAGTTTTTCTGCTGCTGGCTGTATAACCCAAGCGATTCAGTGTCCTTAAAAATATTTTTTTTCCTCCTCCTCTATTTGCCGTCAAGAAAACACGAGTTTAAGTCTGCACTGTCATATTTCAAATGCGTCTAAACCAGAGCCCTGCAGGAAATGCTACATTTTGGCTCAGCACCTTAATGCCTGGTGCTTTAGCTCTGCAGAGGGAAGGAGGAGACAGATATGGGGGGGGGAGGGGGGCACGACAAAATCCTCCCCAACTGCAGCTCACTCGGCTCTGAGTGAGAGCTTTTGTGTGCATTCTTCACATTGTGAACCACTCTGCATTACACTGGGGACTTCAGAAGAATTTCGAACAGCATGGGCAGACAGTGGCTGTGATCCAGCTGCCTTCACTTGACTGCAAAATTAAATTTCTATTATTAGAAGATTGAAGAATGTCACTTATTCACCTCTTTAATAAAGGTATTCAGGTGTGCACGTGACACCAGAGAAACAAGGGGTTCACCTGCTGAAAGATACATCCTTTTCAAAAGTTTTTAAAAATCCCAGGGCAGTAGGATGAAAGATGTCGAGGGAAGACTGTCCTTAATGGGATTTTATCTTCTGTGCACTTGAATGACTCAAAGCTTCTGCCTGTTGGAAATGACACCTCTCTGCAGAAGCAGTTTAAACACCTACTCAGCCCTGGGTAGGTCCAGCCTGGCTGCAGTGTTTCTTAACTCGGGGACAACATATAGATCTGATTAAAAATATGAGCAGAACTACATCTCTTCTGCCCCAGCATCTGTTTTCCTTCTAATCCGCTCGTTGCTAACAATCCCTTTGGAGTCAGATAAGATCTATATCTGTTCTACAGTGAAAAGCTCAAGTAGAAATACAACTAATTGTTGAGAAGGAAATTTAAGCACACATCTGCATTAAGAAAGGCCGTGCAATTAGAAACACCATTCATTGTTTTGGTCCGTTTGTATGATGGAGTAGACAAGGTAATGAATTAAAATCAGTCTGTGAATGGAAATGGAAAAGGGAGAGACTTTCATTCTCCCTTAAACTTTTTTGTTTGTTTTGTTTGACTTTATTTTGTTAAGTTTGGTTTTGATGGGAAGAAAAGGTTTCCAGTTGAAAATTTCCCCAGAAATTTTTCTGGAAGGTAACTCTGGTGAATCTGAAGACAAAAAGTTTTTATTGTTTTTTCTCTCTCATTTCCAGAGGTGGATTCTCCCATGCTGGAGTCCCATTGTGGGACTAGAGCAAGTCTGCAAGTCCACATTAACAGAGACCCCCCTGCAGGGCTACCTCCAGCCCTGGGGGCCCTGCTCAGGAAGGACAGGGAGCTGCTGCAGCCAGTCCAGAGCAGGGACACCAAGGGGATCAGAGGGATGGAGCAGCTCTGCTGTGAGGAAAGGCCAAGACAATTGGGATTGTTGTGCCTGGAGAAGAGGAGGCTTTGGGGTGACCTCACTGTGGCCTTACAGGACCTAAGGGGAGCCCACAGGAAAGATGGAGAGAGACTCTTGACAAAGGCCTGGAGTGACAAGAGAAGGGGGAATGGCTTCACACTGACAGAGAGCAGGTTTACATTGGATATTGGGAAGAAACTGTTCCCTGTGAGGGTGGTGAGGCCCTGGCACAGGTTTCCCAGAGAAGCTGTGGCTGCCCCATCCCTGGCAGTGTCCAAGGTCAGGCTGGATGGGGCTCTGAGCAGCCTGGGATAGTGGAAGGTATCCCTGCCCATGGCAGGGGGTTGGAACTGAGTGATCTGTAAGGTCCCTTCCAACCCAAACCATTCTGTAATTCTGTCATTCTTTGATCTCAGTTTGCCGTAGCCTCAGTGGCTCAGGCTTCAGCACCTTGGATGTAGCATCATGGCAATTCCTTGTGCTTGAGGCAATATATTGTAGCTCTGACTCAGATGTAATGAAATGGGGACAGCAACATTATCTGACCTTGGGAGGAGCAGGAAATGGATTATTTTGAGATGTATGAGCCCCTGTTTGAGCAGTTCCTCTCGCTGTGCCCAACACAAAAGGCAATGTAATCAGCTTAGGTCCATTTTCACAAGGTGCTGGCAAATGTGGGAGATGAAGCAGATCCATTTCATTAGGCTGGTGCTGAATGGGTGCCCTGTGAACACTGTTGGTGGCCACTGTAGTGTTCACAGCACTACCTTCCCAGTGACACAAATCCATTACATAATCATTTATGCTGAGAGATCAATTACACTTTTATCAAGTGTTGTAGGACCATTAACCTTAGCTTTCTGCTCAAATTCAGTGTGGTTAATTATAGCCTAAGTATCTATATTTTCATCTTGCAATGGCAATTGGATATGAGAATCTGCAGTCCTTCATACCCTGAAGTGGTGCACAGGGCTGTTATGTGCTGCTAAACGGCTGCCATGTCCTGCTCTGGGAGTTTTCCACAGAGGGAGATGCTGGAACTTATAAAGACAGCTATTTTTCTGTGTATATTCAGTGTCAGTGGAAGTGAGTAAGGATATAAGCAACAAATAAACACAGGCTGGAAGGTATATCACATTTCAAAGCAGTAGAAACATAAACATTCTTTTGGTAGACCAGTCAGCAGGAATATAAAATAGCTTCAATATCAAAATCTACCTTTTTATATCCTCAGTGGTCAAACCTTTGAATTGCAGTTTGCTGAAGAAACTAAGACTGGCCCTTTCAACTGATATGCTCTTCACCTGACATATCTTTGGACCCTTTCATTTGGTCTCTCTCATATGCATTTGCAGTCACCTGATACTGCCATCTCCTAGATAGGAGCAGTGATTGTTGTCTTAAGTCTTGTTGTGCCCTCCTCAGGGTCAGGTGGAACCAAAGCCTCAAATTCTACCAAGAGCTACAGTACTACTGGTATTTTTTATTTTTGCCCTTCAGAAGTAGTTCTGCCCCAAACCAGAAGCTGTGTCTAGGTACAAAATTACCTGGGCATCCAATGGGCCTTAATTATGGCCAGGAGTCTGGACAAACTTCCATGAAAAGTAAGGAGGGAAAGTGATTGGCATGTCACTCCAGTCCTGTGACACGGAGAACACACGGGCTGCCGTGGCCTTGGCAGGTTTCCACTGCTCGTCACAGGCTGCTGGGCCTTACTCATCCTTTGTGAAACACTGTTTGCTGTACACAGAACTTCACTGCACTTACAGCAACTAATATGGAGTGAATCACCTGGTTCTGATGTATTTGTTGGTATGCAGATTCTGTAAGAGTCATTTACTGGATGCAGAAGAAGGATCTGATGAACCTTGCTTCACTCCACTCACCAATAGTCCACTGAAGATTTTATAGCCCCTCTAATGCCGCTGGTCCCCTGCAGCCCTTTTCCACCCAGACCATACTCCTTTCACTTGCTGTTTTATCAACCCTTCCTAGATTTTTTTCTTGACTCTTGACTTTCCTTTTTCTTGACTCACGATGTGCCAGGATCCCTTCCTTACCTTTCAGCCATTTGGGCTGCCAAACGTTCACTTACCTTGTGTGTTTTCCTCCTCATCCTGGTCCTGCTCTGCTGCTGCTGCAGAATAGAAAGGTCTTAAAGTAGCTAAACTAAATGGTGCTTTTTGTGAGATGCGCTAGAAAGAAGGGCTCTGAGTAAGTTCTGAATCATGAGAAATTTGAGATTATCCTAAAATTTATGGTGAATTGTGCTGGACAACAAACCTGCAGCGAGCTGCACGATTTTCCTGGATCAGGTGGGATGGAGAGAGGAGGCAGGTAGGAGTGATATAACTGAGGCAATGCCTGCCCAACATGCAGGTGGAGGGTGGGAGGTGCTACATCCCTGGTTTTGTTTCCACTGCCCCCCACCCTGGTTCTGATTTTGCTCTTGGTAGTGAAAACCTTGGGCACTTCCACTGGCAGTGCTGGGCAATGGAATTTAGGCACAACCATGACTAGTAAGCCAAGCTTCTGGCTCTTCTGGCAAGTACAGCCTAAGAAATTGAGCTCATGTTACAGGATGTGAGTTAGCCAGCGATAAACTAAGTTTCCACAGCACTGGGTGTCCCAAAGCCCTCATAGCAGCAGAGGCATCATTTTCTCTGTCACTGGCATGTTTGAAAAAACACCAGAGCCTAAAACCAGGAATCCCTACATGTTTATTATTCTGCTATTGTTCTGAAAGTCAAAATTTGAAAACATAACCTCTTTCCAGGCTGAAATATCTCCTTCCCATTTCTGACAGTACTTCCTCCCCCGCCCTAAGTCTAATCAAGGGTAAACCTCTAAAAGTACTCAGATGCAATACAGTCTAATCATCATTACTGTGTTAAAAAGTCGATGGCACGGAAGCCTCTGAGTAGCCAGCTTGGTAGTATTTATTGGGATTTAAGACCTTACTATAATTATCATGTCCAGTAACTGCCTGGATTGTGTGTGAGGGGAGAAAGAAAGGAAGATGGAAGCATATCTTGTCAGGGTGTGCACAAGATCAATGAATGGCTGGATGGGCAGATATGAGTGGTTAAGTATGTATTCTTTCAGGCAATTTTGTGTTTTTCCAGCCAGTTCTCCCTGTTCTTCTGACATGCCTTGCAACAGATCTGACAAAGGTTATGCCTATCTGTGGATTGAGATTATGAGCTGATGTGATTTCTGTAAGATTGTCTTTTTTTTTTTTGCTAAGAAAATGCTGCCTTAGCAGGTGAGTTCCTAGCATATTAATCAAAATTACTGGAGAAAGCACATTTTACATGACTCTGGAAGCTTGTAGCCACAGAAGTTACAGCACGTTCCCATAAATACACCTTTCTCTCTTGAAAGTTCATAACTTTTCATAGGGTCTCTTCCCATTTATCCCACTGGGCTGGATGTATCCTTTTGGTACTTTCTATGGTACAAATTTCTTTTATGGTCTCTGTTGGAAACCATAGGAAAATCTGAAATGTCCCAGGATTTTGGGTCTTCATCATACTCTCAGGCAGAATTCCTCTCTTATCATCCCATTATTTCCAGCCAGGTGATTTCTTTTTTTTTCCTGAGAGAAAGAAAATAAAAATAATGGTTTGTTTTAAATAATCTTTTCCTAAGGTAACTTTGCTGCCTTGAGGTCCAGGATAAACTAATGTTCAGGATGATGGAGTGACATTATTTGGTGAACTTGCCACTACTAATGCACTTCTGAAGTGTAAAATGGATTTTAAACTCATGGAGAGTCCATTAATAAATGTCCCATATAGGTTTGTGCCCACATTAGATTCTTCTGATACAGATCTACGTTCCCTTAGTCTGTGAAAGAACGGAAATGGGATTTTGATATTTTTAGGTGCAAAGCGGCCTGAGACTAGACATGGTTTTGTTTTTTTTTTATCTGGGATTTTCATTGAGCTTTTGAATGTGTATTTCATATTCTTTATGATTTATGCAGGGCTTCCCCATCTGCCCTTCCCTTATTCCCTGAGATCCTCCCCATCGTCTGTCTTAGGGGAGCCTGGCTGCCACAGCAGTCTCTGATGAGATTAGTCACAATAATGCTGCAGAGTTAAGCTCCTTACACTCAAGCCTGGGAGAGCTGGTAATATTATCCAAAGAGCAAAAGGCTAAAGCAATGTTTGGCCTGTGTTGTTTCATTCAAACTATGGCTTGAGGGGCTGGTAGGCAGATGTGGTTTTACCACCTGAAACCACTTTCCCAGAATTACAGAATGGTTGGAATGAACTTTAAATATCATCCAGTTCCAACCCCCTGCTCAGAGCCACACCCAGGGATGGGGCAGCCACAGCTTCTCTGGGAAACCTGTGCCAGGGCCTCTCCACCCTCTCAAGGACCATTTTCTTCCTGATATCCAATCTAACCCTCCTCTCTGTCAGTGTGAAGCCATTCCCCCTTGTCCTGTCACTCCAGGCCCTTGTCAGTAGCCCCTCTTCATGTTTCCTCTCCGCGTAAACCAGTAGAAATTTTCTGCAGTTACCATCTTCACCACTTTTGTGTCATCCCACAGTGGTGCTGTGAGTTGTCCTGTGAATTAAAGTGTATTACTTCGGCTGTGACTGGAGAAACACTATATGACATATTTTGTAATCCTCTCTTTAGTAGGATGCCCTGACATGACTTTCAATGGCTTCACACTGATGGAAAGCATGTTTAGACTGAACATTATGAAGAAATGCTGGCTAGAAAAAGGTAACACTTTGAAGCAAATGAGCCTGTTTGAGATCATATTTTGACATATAACATACATATAACATCTACTTGGGAAAGTCACAGAAAGAAAATGTAACACAGGAAAATACTCCAAGGTACAATTTAAGTTTAGGCTGCTGAACTTTGCACCCCTGCTCTCTATGGACAAGAAAGCTCAAATGAAGAGCCTGTGTGAAAGGATTTTTCCTATTTCCACATCCATCGTTGCACATTTGCATTGTACAAGCAGATCCCAAAAGGCCAGCTCTGCATTCAAAGCATGCACTTAGCACGAATTGCTTCTGGCAGGGAAGCTATTCCTAGCTTTACCTTGAACAGGTAATATTCTTAAAGCAGCTTTGTTTAAGCCTGAAAAATACACAGAGGAGGTTTGAAAAAAATGCACAACATTTCACTGTGGTTATTTTCATTTTGGGGTGCATTGAGTTTGCAGGGCACAGTTTTGGTAGCAGGGGTGAGAAGCTGCTGGAACAGCATGTCCATGTCCAACAGAGCAAATTCCAGGTGGCTCCAGGACGGACCCACCACTGGCCAAGGCTGAGCCCATCAGGGGTAGTGGTAGCACCTCTGGGATAACAGATTTAAGAACGGGAAAAACCCCACAACTGCACAACTGTAGCTGGAGACAGAAGTTCAGTGTCTGAAAACCAAAAAATATTTAGGAAAATACTGTCTCCAAGGATCTGAGGTATCTAAACTGTGTCAAACTTTGATGCACTGAGTAGATAAATCTTTAGAATTAACCATCAGATTTCTGTCCACACTTTCCTGTTTCACTGAGTCTTGTCTAAGACACCATTACTGAAGCCTGTTATCCTGTAATTTGCACTGTCTTCTTATCTATATCCAGATGGCCAGTGCTTGTGTTCACCCATGCAGAGACTTCTGTGTCAAGCAGGTTCTTGCAGCTCTGGAAAATAAGATGCTGTTGGGCTCGGGAAGCTTTGGAGAGTCTAACTGCTGTGCTTTGAAATGCACCTCCAGCTGTCCACCCTGGATTTCTGCTCTTGCTTCACCCATAGTAAAAGCAGCACAGGAAAACACTCTCTTTCCTTCACTTCTCAGGTTTGTTCTCCAAGATAATCAGCTTAAACTTCTCAGCTAGGTCAGTTTTTGCTAGGTACACACTACTGCCTGTTATTTCTGTTTCACAGACAAGCACAGGCCTGAAAATCCTGATTTACACGAGTCAAAACTCCAGCACAGCTCTGCAAAAACGCTGCAGAGCCTGAATGAATCCCACTGGGTTGGGAGAGGTACTTTTGACTGCAAGACACTTGAGTTTTCTGTGCATTTTGAAATATAAAATGATCCCTTAGACTTAGCTGAAATAGTTTGCATGGGTTTTTTTTTTTTTGTTGTTGTTTGTTTGTTTTCAAGTCAAACCAAAAATTTCTTATGGATGTTTCACAAGTATGCAGCAGGATAGCACATTGCTGATCTGTAATAATAAAGATCCTGACACAAGAAGATGAATGGCACATTTTAGCTATGATGTTTTCATATCCCTTTCTTTTTTCTGTTCTTCGTTTGTTTTGAATGCATGAATTTTTTGGGGGGATGTTGAAATGTTGGTATCTCTTGCCTAATTTGACTTAGAGCAGAGCATTGCATTTACTCCACATGGTATCAGAAATGCTGTTTACTTTGAAAACTTTGTCAAACTCCCTAGAAAATGATGATGCTCTCTGTCTTTTAGTGCTGTTCACTTACCTGCTACTCCTTGAGGCTGTATTTGAACTTCCTGACCCTTTTTTTTTTCACTTTTCTGGCATCCTCAATGAGGAGAAAATCCATCTGAACTCATGGCTTTGCACCGCACCAAGATCTGTCTCCACAGCTCCCTTCTGCCAAAGCCCCTAGACAAAAGAGCACGAAGAGAGACCTCTGCAAAATTCTTCATGTCTTGGAATGGGAAACATCACCTTGAAGTGTCCATCCCTGCTTATTTTCTAAGAGACATTCAGAGTCTCAGAGGGAAAAGAAGGCTGTGCTTGTATTTATGAAGCTTTGGTTGTTATTTTGAAGACATTCAGTGGCCCATGGAAAATGCTACTTAGCTCCAAAAAATGGGAAATTGGAAAATTCTTCCTTCATAAAATAGGAGTTTTAACTCAGTGAGGGCCTGAGCAAGTTGAAAGCTCTTGATTTGCCTTTATTGAAGTGATTAAAAACACATAGAGGGAATAAGAAATAAAATGATGTTTTTAATTGAGCTAAATATACCCCTGGAGATCTTGTGCATTTCTTGCTGGGATGACTGGTTCCCCATTTGAAGGTTGCTTTTGTTTTTGTCACAGCTGAAAGTTGATTGGACTAATCTGCTAAAAACTCAAGGTTTTAATTCCACAGCATCCTGTGCCCAAAAGCCAGGCTAATGCTGAGACACAATGTGATGGAAGAGGGTGGAGAGAGCAGATAGGAAAGGTACAATGCCAAGGAAATATTCCATTTCAATGCTGCACCAGGGGGATATTCTCTGCCCCTCTCCAGGGGAAAAGCACAGAAAAAACAGAGCTGTTTAGGAGACTGAGGTTGGAATTTTAGCTAACTCTGTAGATATCTTCAGGACTACATCCACCACGTCAGTAAGAGCCAGCTGTCTCTGGACTTCTCCGTTTGTTTATTTCTGAGTTATTTGAATCAATGTGCTTATATTGCTGAGAGCCCCACAACAGGAGAGAACTTGCCACAGATCAGCTGCCAAGTGGTTTTTTTTTTCCCCTCTTTTTCTGCTGCTTCATAGTAGGATGCCGACGATGGAAAAATGAACTGGCTCATCTTGGCAGTGGGCAGTGCTGCATTGCCATCTGCTGCAAAGCCACAGGTGTTCCAGCATGGAAGAGGGAGTTACAGGAGAGGACTTGTGAGGGGTTCTGAAGGAAAGAAGGGCTGCAGTGGGGCCAGCATGCTTTGGACCACCAGTGCTTGCTAAATATCCAGAATAAATGTGATATTCCTCGTGCCACAGGTGATCCCTCTGGTTTATAATTGCATCCAGGACACCTCTGCTAACAAGGAGCACCATTTCCCCCAGCAGGGACAGAGAGCTAGGAGTTCCTGCTGCAGCTGGGGAACTACCCAAGTGCAAAAAAGAACAGCACAGCAGGGCAAGCAGTACAAAAGGACTGGGAAGGATTTCTTTTCTTTAGTGATCAAAGCTGGACAGAGCCAGAGGTCATGCTCCATTAGGAACAAACGGTACTGTTGCTCCTTCTCCAACTTTCCAGCTGCATTGCTGAGAGTCCAACTGGAGATTTTTATGTTCTTCTACTGGCACAGGATCAGGGCCACCCGAATTACATATCACATGGACATGCAAACTCTTGCTCCACAGAGACTGCACTCTACATAGGAAAGGCAAGATGGGAAGGGGAGGAAAAGTGTTTGGACCAAGTAAATACTGCTGCTGCTGCTGAGGGTCCCAAGTGAGAACCAGGATTCTGGGACTAGCAACTAGAACTTTATCTAGGTTTTAGGATTCATCATTTAGGATTTATTCTGTAGATGAAAAAAAAAAGATTGCCCTGTCCAGAGTTTGTCTTCGATACTTTTTCAATACCAGTTTTTCTCTGCTTGCAACGTGTTTGAATTTCATGGACTCATAGAATGACTGCGGTTGTCAGGAACCTTAAAGATCATCCAGTTCCAACCCCCTGCCATGGGCAGGGACACCTTCCACTATCCCAGCTTGCTCAGAGCCCCATCCAACCTGGCCTGGAACACTTCCAGGGATGAGGCAGCCACAGCTTCTCTGGGCAACCCGTGCCAGGCCCTCAGCACCCTCAGATAATTTTTTCCTCATATCCAATCCAAACCTCTTCTCTGTCAGTGTGAAGCCATTCCCCCTCATCCTGTCACTCCAGGCCCTTGTAAATAGTCTCTCTTAGTTTTCTTTTTCCTTTTAAGAAAGGAGGTATGAAGGTATCAGTCCCCCTACAAAATAACTCTCAGAGCTCATGCCACCAGCAAGTGGTGGGCATGTGTGTTTATTTGCTTTTATTGAAAGATTCTTACACATCAAAGTGTCTCGGGCACAAAGAGGCATAAAAGCCAGAGCATAAACTCACCTCTTTAAGCTTACACAATATCTTAAGGAGTGTCATTTGACAGAACTATAGATCTGAATAATCTCCTTTCTGCTGCGTGCTGCAGAATAGAGCTGTGATAGACGCAGGAGCCACTGCCAAGGAACCTGCAAAAAAATATGCAAGAGGAACAAGAACAGATCACCACAGCGAGGCATAAACCAAAAACCCAAGCAAAAATAAATTCACACACATTGTGCAAAAGGTATCTGAAACCATCTTTCACAGTTTGATTGTTACCTTCAAAAGCAGCAATATTTAGGCACCGTCTTGCTGATTTCAGCCCATTTTCCAGCTGGACATGTTCTCTGAAAACAAGTAGATATTTTTCTATCCTTTTTTTTTTTTTTT
>VZRO01008074.1:49625-61000 GCA_013397915.1 Daphoenositta chrysoptera
AAACAGGAAGTTGATCATGCTGGCTCAGATCAATAAACTGTCAGAAGAGACCTCCTGCCCTTATTCCTGGCTTGTGCTTGATGCAAAGCTCCTCCTTGGCTTACTTTCCCAGCCAGATATGTAATGATGCCAGTAAGACACATACATTACTTGCAGAACCCTGTGGGGAATCAGGGCACACCATAAACCATAAGTTTGGATCATCAGGATGTCAGATGTTAAAGCTACAGCTGCAAGTGAGACAGAGCCTCAGCCAGACCTTCCTGAACACAGCAGCATTATTCCACTGATGAGACCCACTGCAGAATTTCCCATGGCTCAGCTGTCTCTGCAGTGGGTAAAAAAATCATTCTTGTGCAGACAACACGCACAGGGTTTATGAATCACTTGAATGTCCTTTAAATCCTCAAAGCAGGGATTAAGTAGGACTTAAGACGAACATATGACTTGTGCTTGTCCTCAATACAGTGGTGACTTTATTATGAGAGGAAATAGCTCTTTTGATTGTTCTGTGTTTACTTGGCGCTAATGTCACTGGAGGTCTTCGTTGTTTCCCTAGCTAGAATGAAATTGCAGCCTGGTCTGCTCCTACAGCTCTTCCCCAAACAGGATTCCACAGCAAATGGACCCTCCAAGCCCTGCTGTGCCAACTCCTAACAGTACTGTGATTCATTTAATACTCCGAGTTAAAATTCCCAGATCCTTGCTGTGGCTGGCTGAGTGGGTGGAGTTCTTTGCCTTGGTGGGCTGGCTGGCGAAGTGAATCTTTGCACAAGTGAATTTGATTTCTGTACCACTTCCTCCTTAATGAGGAGGATTCTGCTTTATCTCCTTCAGTTGATTGTTTCCTCTGATTTTGCAGCTCAAAGGTTATAGTTCTGCTCCATGCTCTGATTTTCCAGCTGGTAGCAATCCAATGAGATATGCACAGTCACAGATGCCTGTGTGTTAGAAGGGTGATCTTTCTTTAACAAGGTTAACTCTAAAAGTTCACAGATGTGGATAACCTGAAACTACTCATGATTTGTGATAAATTTAATAAATTGCAGAGACCAATTAAAGAATGATTTGGTTTAAGTTGAAATACATTATTATCACATATTTTCTTTTTTTCTATGCCATTCACCATCTTCAGCTGCTATATTTAATGCATTTTCAGTCTCTGCCTTTTCCCCACAATACAAGACACCCAAACACAGAAATAGTTTTGCTGATGAATATATCATCTGATATCACTTCTTAATGATTATATTTCTATCTCTTTTTATCAGTCAAACAAAACATCATAATTACTTCTACTGCTTTGCTGTTGTAGGAAATTGGCTTAATTGAACCACACCCAGTGACCTCAGGCAGGTCCAGGTAAAATTTTCATAAGGGAACCTGAAATCCATCCATAGTTTGGGAACCCTAAATAAATACATATTCATTCACAGGAGAAAAGGGATGGATTTGCCATGTGTTAAACATGCCAGGACACTGGAGGCCTGGGTGCTTGGGTATCACCTGTTCTTGCAGGTAGGTGGGATTCCTTTAACTTCACCCAGGCCACGGTAATTTCCAAAATGTTGACTTGTGAGGACAGAGGCAAGCACAACCTCTTGTTTTTAAACTGTAAAACAGTTTATGTTTTTAACAACAACAACAACAACGAGTTTATGTTTTTAAACGGTATCAATAAGCATGAGGGAAGTCAAAGACTATGATTAAGACAGGCTCTGGATCCAAATGATCAAACATGGATCACCTTGAGGTTTCAGGCAGACATCAAACTTCATTCCAGGAGAGGGTTCTGCTGGCTCTGCCACACATACCAGAGGCTGAGATCTTTGCCAAGTGTTCTGTTGCTTTGGGGATGTGGCTTTGACAGTGAGTACCTGTTCCAAAGCACATCTCATGATGTAGGAAAAGCAGATATTTGGTAAGACTGGGCCAGAACAGTGGCCTGATATTCTGGCTCAGATTTGGAGCATCCCAGTGTGTATCTTCACCTCTTACATACACTGTTATTAGCAGAACATTTGGAAGTAGCTGCTGGCAAGGCATTTTGCACTTTGCTGTTATGTTTGCCCCACAACATCCATCTCGCCATGCTCACTGCTCCCTGCCCCTTGTCGAAAGGCTCTTCCTGGCATGCCTCACACTACCAATGTATTTCTCTGCTACGCAGTACAATGGGATCATTATCCTGGGATCAGTCCTTAGACACTGTTGAAGTCAGAAAATACTGCTCTGACTGTTGAATATTAACTCAGACTGCTGCTTTGAAGCAATAGGACACAGACAGGAGGTAATGCAGCTGAATGTCCTTTATTTTTTCCTACAATAATGCACAAAGATTTGAAAATATCGGGACATAACGGGACAAAAGCTTTAGAAATTCTATAAGCAAGCAATTTGTAAATAAATCAGCAACTTGCCACGGAGGGAGGGAGAGATTTGTCTGAAGTGTAACAGCCCTACTGCAATGTGCTCACTAAGCACTCAGTGGCATTTTAAACACCATGAGACTTGATTTTGAGACTTCAAGTGAAAATAAATCATAAAAAGAGGTGCTCAGAACTCAAGAGCTTCAATCTAACAAAGCACATAAGGAATACAACCAACAGGAAGAAGACCATTCCCTTCTGCCACAGCCAGCACAGAAGAGGCTCCAGAAAGGGAATAGGTCACAAACTTCTCGAGTCCAGAACAGACCCTGGCCCAGATATAAAGTAGGACAAGACACAAAAAAAGCAAGACTGAGAAGCTGGAACAACAGCAGTGCCCAAGGCACAGAAGAGATGGGACATTGATGGCCTGGTAGTGTCTGAGGGGTACCTAGCTGCCTTCATTTTGGGTAAGACTTAGAATTATTCTGTAGCACTTACAATCACCTGGGGACAAGGATTCAAAGCATCTGGGTCTTCCACTTTAATACACAGTAGCCGCCGGTGTTTTTGTTTACTCAAGTTCCTTCTTTTTCTGTAAATAATTGCTTCTGCTTCACTTGAGCTGTCTCTCCAGCAGACAAGAAGCATTCTGGGCAGGCAGGTCAGCAAGCATCCTGTTCCCGAAAGAGGACATGAAGCTGTAACTCAAAATTTGGGCTCTAAGGCAAGGATATGTTTGAAACACACCCTGTTAAGCATTTTTGCCTCTCCTGCATCCTAAAAATAATGCAAGAGGAAGCCATGCTGCCAAAGCAGCTCTGCAAAGCAACCTGCACTGGGAATTTTCATCAGGGAAGGACAACAGTAGCAGGGAGCATTTCCAACCCTCTGCCACAGACACAGATGCTTGAACTACCTGCTCAGCATTTTCTGCCCTTGTGTGGTTCTTTCAGGCTTTCTACAGGCTTAGAGCCGGAGCTGAAGATCCTGAATCCCTCCAAGAGAGATGGAGCCCCTTACTGCCAGGGTTTTGATTTCCCTCATATCTTTTAAATTACCCTATTTCCTGCTGGTGTGGCTCTGCTGCACAAGCACCTCTGCTCAGGCTGTGTCATGACATTTGTCCCAGCTCTGCAGCTACCTTTGGCCCTCCTTTACCATTTTTCCTGTCACTGTAGCTGCCAAATATGATCCCTGCCAGGCTGCAGCTGCTTTTCTTTGGCCTTACCTGTGCTGCTGCTCTCTGTCTGTCTTCCTACCTGCTCCACTCTGAGCAGCAGATGCAAATGACCATCTCTTTTCTACATTTCTTCATTGTGAGTGGCTTGTTTAGTGTAACTGCTCCCAAAGCCTGGCTGCCAGACTGAAACCCAGCCGCCTGCACACGTTTCCTTCAGTAGATGCATTGGTCATTCCCTGTTTAGTCTGAGGGAAAAAGCTTTGCTGGGGCCTGGCTTTGGCAGGTCAGGATCTCCTTCCTGGCTGCCTTGTTTTGACTATCAGTCCCTGCACTGTTTATGCTGCTAACTTTGTTTGCTCTTGCTCTTCTTCATTTTTGATACCCACGGCAAGACATCTGGTGCTCAAATCTGGCCTGTGAAGTGCTGAATGGCACAAATTCCACTGCAGAGTGCTACGAGCCGTGTCAGAGCAAGGCATGCAAGGCCTGTCAGACTGTGGGAAGGTACTGCTCCACTCCTGATCAGCTCTTGCCAGAGCTTCCTCCAGAGCCAGCTCCCAGAAAGCAGACCATCCATCTCCTCTCCTTAAAAATGACCATTTGCAAAGCTGTCTTGGAATGGCAGGAAGATCCCAGCTGATCAGTGTTCACCCTGAGCGTGCTCTGCAGTGCTCATTGGTGCCTGGCCAGTGGAATAGTGTGACTCTAATAAAGCACCCTCTATCCCTCGGTATGAAGTTATTAATTTCCTGATGGCAGCTCTTATATCCTCAGGGATTACAGCTCGTCCTGCTTTAAATAAAATCCCATCTTGCACATGTGCACACACACACACAGAGACACAAACACTCAATCCTTTGCCTAGTAATGAGATGGGCAATGCCTGTGCTCCTTCTTCCTCCCAGCAGAACTGCACACTCTGGACACAAAGTGGTTCCACGCCTTTATCATCGCACCCAGAGAGCTTCTAGGAGCACTGAGCACTTCCTCAGCACGCTCTCCTTGTGCTGGAGCTCATGCTGTGTCTTCAAGCTGTGCCCCAAAGTGACACACTGGGATTGTCCCACCCCCCTGTGCAGGAGCAGCAGTTCCTTGTTTATCTGGCTCCATCCCAGTCGTATCAGGGCTCCACCAGGAAGTGCTCCAGGTGATGACTTTGCAGCAGGGTCCAAGCTCTCTGTGGCTCTGTCTGTTCCATGGGTTTATAGCAATTTGGGACTGGTTCCCTGCATTGGAGTGCCTTTACCCCATCACATGGGGCCCTGACTGCTGCCAGATCTTGTCTCTGTGTGATAACTTCCCTGATGATTCTTGTGGCCCGAGAGGCAGGAGGACAAAAAGAAGAATCCCGTAGTTTGTCTTCTCTATGAACCGTTAGAAATCCTTCACCACTTTTGCTCTGGACATTTCCTTCGTGGCTCTAAGGTTTTTGAGGTATAGTTGGAAACACTGAAAAGTTCAGAGGTGTGCAGGCCACTGTTCTCTGCAAGCTTCAGCTTATCTGCATTCAGTCTAATATGTTGTTCTCAGCATCTGGAATCATGGCTCCTTCTTCTTCAACACTTCCAGTTCCAGTGGAAACTGCCCTCAGCCACTGCCTTGGTGCCTGGGAATTCCTCCACTGCATGTCTTAGTTTCTGCTGGGAACACACATGATCATGATCCCAGCATTCACATTCTGTCCGGTGTGATAAAGATAACCACCCTGACTCATAAGAAATACATAAGAATTTGATACATCAAATTGAGCCTGACTTCTGTCACTGCTGAAGATTTGTGACTTCAATCCCATAGACACTGGTTTGGCATCAGTGTAGATTCTCATTTTATGCAGATACCTCTTGTTTTCTGTTTTCACTGCCACTGATGTATACTCTGCTCCTTTCTCTGTAGGTCTCTTCACATCTCTCCTTTACATCTCTCCTTTTCAGGACTTTTCCCTCAGTAATACTGAGAGTGCCAACAGACTGCCATGTTTCGGTAGCCTAAATTTCAGGTCTGCAGTCAGCTTTTGAGGCAGGCACCTGCCTGCTTAAACTATAAGGCAACACTTTTTGGGAAGGCTAAATGAAGCCTGTGAGGACTTCTCCCTCCATATTACTTGCTCAGTGATGGATAGTCTTTCTGAGTGTCCTTTATCATAAGACCCAGTGTTAATGTGCCATATTTCATGGCAACTTATCAAGAGCTTGCAACAGTCCACTGGCCTTAAAATATCCTCTGCTGTAAACTATCAGCCCCATCGCTGCAGTCCAACGTTGCTGTTAACGAGTGTTCCTGGAATTCTCTTGCAGGTGACCTTG
This sequence comes from Daphoenositta chrysoptera, assembly GCA_013397915.1. Classification (NCBI taxonomy): domain Eukaryota; kingdom Metazoa; phylum Chordata; class Aves; order Passeriformes; genus Daphoenositta; species Daphoenositta chrysoptera. Next base: position 55,481 of record VZRO01008074.1, read on the forward strand.
CAGCCAGGCTAGGGCTAAACCCAGCTCTGATTTTGTGGGGCAGCTGTGATTATGGCTGTGGCAAGACTGGTAGATTATTTGAGCACTGGGAGTATCCTGAAATGCCTTGAGTTCCTAAGGCACACTTTGTTTTCTTAGAGAACTCCACTGAGTGATGAAGCTTGTGTTTAGCCTGGAGAAGAGAAGGCTTTGGGGTTTGTGCATTGCAGCATTCCAGTACCCAAAAGAAGTCTCCAAAAAAGACTGAGAGAGACTCTTGACAAGTGCCTGGAGTGACAGGACAAGGAGGAAGGGCTTCACACTGACAGAGAGGAGGTTTAGATTGGATATTGGGAATAAATTTTTCCCTGTGAGGGTGGTGATGCCCTGGCACAGGTTGCCCAGAGAAGCTGTGGCTGCCCCATCCCTGGCAGTGTCCAAGGCCAGGTTTAATGGGGCTCTGAGCAATTTGGTCTGGTGGAAGGTGTCCCTGCCCATGGCAGGGGGTTGGAATGAGATGGTCTTTAAGGTCCCTTCCAACCCAAGTCATTCTATGATTGTGTGATTCTATCATTCATCACCACTCTGACTTCAGCCTCAAACTTGGTGCTTCATAACAAGAGTTGTTATTTCAAAAGCACCACTACTTTCTGAATTTTTCCTGAGCAGCCCGATGCCATAGGAGGTGGGGCTTTGTTTAGAGATGTGTCAGCATCTTTTTTTACAGGGTGGAATCATCCTGCAAATGAGCTCATACAGGAGAAATCTCAGACTTCCCATAGCTGACTTCTTGGTTGTGTATTGCAAGGAGCCACTGCAAGGACTGCTTTTGGGATTTTACAGGAACATACTTGCTCTGGTAGTGCTCTGTCCTCCTCAGCTGTTCCCTTCTCTGTCAGTGGCGCTTCGTGTGGTGCTGGCCCCTCATGACATGGGGAACGGTCACTCTGCTCTCTGTACTTGGTGGCCAGCAGCACTCTTGATAAATATATTCTTGCTGTGGTGCTTTTATAAGATCTCGTACTAAGTCATCCACTTATGGGAAGCTCAAAGTGAGTCCTGTTAAGAAAAAAGTCCTGTGTGTTAAAAACCTGAATATGCTCCAGGGTGGACTGGCACTTTGTTTCCATTTCTGATTATACAGCTGCTTTTGAGGAGGACAGAAGGCTCAACCCCGACCCAATACAGAACATTTTCTGTTCTTCCCTGCACAGCCATTCCCCCATTGCCACACTTTGTGCCTTTCCAACCCACTGATGTGGGATAAAGATGCAATGCAGGGACATCTTTTCTCTCCAGGCTGGTCCTAGTGGCACAACTACCATATGAGTGAGGGCAGTTTCTGCTTCCTTCTTCACAGGGATAACTCCCAAGCTCTCCTCTTCCCTCTGTGTAGCAACAGGACTGGGTCTGCTCCTTGCCTTTTCTGATCACAGAGGGCCCATATTTAAGGCTTTAAAAAGGAGCAGGACAAACAATGAAATGATATTACAAGAGGGAACCAAAGTCATTGTCATTACCCATCAGCTGTCAGTATGCTTTGAAGCATGAGATTTGATTATTCCAGTCACAAAAAGTGCCTAATGATACTGAAGGATATTAGCAAGGCTCATAAATCAGTACTAAAGGATTAAAACCTTTTAAAGGATTCTTTGTTTCCCTCAATGAAGAAAACTCAACTGTCAACACCACAAGCTCACCTTTGGTTCCATCTGTTGACTCTTTCCATGTCATGAACCAGAACGATTGACAGAGCCTCTGCATGGCAAATTTGGGCCAAAACATCTCACTTTATCCTCTGCCTCCAAGGCCATCAAATGAGATGTGTGGTGACACCTGCACAACTCCTCGGTGGCTTAAGGCAGCTCAAAATGGAGCTATGATGCTTCCAGGTTGGTTTCCAGGTTTAGACGGATTGGGATTACAGCGTCCATGAGGATCCATAGTGTTCAAACAACCAGGACATCTTTTGCCTTTGGATTTCACAATGGTTTTTATCATACAAAATGTCTCCTCAGGGTGAGGAAATTTTTGGGGTCACTCAAGACACTCACAGGAATGATGCCATGCTCATAAATCCACTGTGCTTCTGCATCCATTGATTTCAATCAGGATTTTCCAGGTTCCCTGGTGGCAGAGTTTAAAGCCTGTTTGACTGTGTAAAGCCAGTGCTTATTTTTTTAATCCTGTTTCAGATTCACATTCATTCAATACAATTTTTTACAATTCAATGCAGTTTTTTTTGGTAATCCTTACAACACACAATGACTTTTAATCAACAACTCGATTATTTCTTTCTAAAAAAAAATAAAATAAAAAAAATTTTCCTGTTCTTTCTCATCACAACAGTACCATCAGACTTCACACCACACAAAGCTGAAAAGGTTTTTGCAACTTGTAGTTTTCCTATGAAAAAACATTTTTCCTGAAGAGAATTACCCAGTCTGGCTCTTTGTGGGAATTACTAGTTCAACTGTTGCTGGCCATTTTCTGTGATATTTAAGGTAGGAAATAGCAGCCTGACTTCAAATTTGGCAGCAAGCTGGATTCTCCTTCCATTCCTCGACATTTAATTGAGGCTACTTAGCACTGTAATGTGTAACATACGACCTTCTTGCAAGCCCTAGTTACACTGCTCATTAGTCTGTGTACTTTAACAAGATTTTATTGACCCTATGGCTAACAGCCCACTTAGAAAGATCCCTCCCTTCCAGCGTGACGGCTTGTCAGTAATGGTAGTTAGATTGCAAAGAGAAATTCCAGCGTTCAAAGCTATTCAAAATGAGGAGGGGGGAGAACAATATCCCAGTCTGCACTTTTGCTGCAATGGAGAAACAAAGGCCACTATTACTTCTGTTTCATTTCTTCTGTACCTGGTGTGCACACAGCTCCCAATGAGGATTTGGGTTCTGCTGTGCTAAGGCAGCTCTCAGAAACCAGCAGCCTAAGGAGCTGTGACAGGCAAAGGAAGCACTTTTAAGTCCTGTTTTCCAGATGCAAAAGCAGAATGTATAGCTTTGCCTGCAATCCTGCAGGAAGCCAAGGGCAGAGCAGCACCGTGAACTCGGGCCTCTGCTTGTCAGATCTGCATTTTCATCCCACTCCTGAGCATCCTTTGGGCTGGGACAGGGGGATAGAGCGCTGCAGCAGAGGCAGGGGAGCGCTCACTCACAGAGCCCCTGCACAGCAGCTCCGAGCGCATTGAGTGCAGAGCTCCCAGAACACTTTGCAGCCAGCTGTGTCACCCAGGCATGGAATTCACTGCCATAAGAGGATGTTGAGTCAAAGGCTGTAACTGAGTTTCTCGAAGGGTTGAAAAACAGCCTGGTTAGTTTAGGTGATGAGACAGCTTTTCTTTTTTTGGGGGGGTCAGTTTGTACAGGGTCCAAGGCTGGGTGCCGATGCGGAGCTGCTGAACTTCAGACAGAAAACTCTGGTTTATTTTTCACTGGAAGAAGACTCTCTCTTTTTATTTTGTGTTTTGTTTCAATTTGGAGTGGCAGAAAGAGACTTCTCTCTTGCTCGGAACTTCACCAGAAGTTTTTCACAATACTTTCAGCATATCTGACACTCACTGAAAAAAACCCCAAGAACAAAACCCACCGGGCTAGACAGGAAATCCGATTGTTTCTTTGCACTTGTGTTTCCACAGGGCTGGTGAATGCAGCATGCTAACTAGCTGTGATTGCAGCACTGCCAGGGGTAGAGGATTTTAGAATGGTTTTTACACTAGAACAAAAACAAAAAAACCCCCCAACATCAAAAAACCTCACCCCAAAACAACAAAACATGGGCATAAGTAAGGGGAAAGCGAGACAGAAACCACCTGGGAGGTCAGGTGCTTAAGTATTTTTGGACTGCCAAGGTGGTGATCTTGAGTGAAGATAATGTATTGTGCAGTGGAGAGCTAATGAGACCAGGTCTGTTAAACACGGACTTGGTGTTACTTAGCTCTGGAGTGCTTCAAATTACACAGGCACGGGTTGTATTTGGTCACCACTCCCGCTCCGACAAAGTGAGCAGCAGGCTTTTATATAATGTGAGTGATCATATACTGTGGGGAACAATCCTGCGCTGGCAGGGGAGGCAAGCTGATGACGTAATGGGTCTTTTCCATCTCGAAGTTATGTGATTCATCAATTAAACGAATTCGGTGGGATAAAGCAGCATGAAAGGGCAATTCCCCTGCCAGACGATTAACCCTCCCAATTCCAGCCACTCCGCCCGGGATTTAGCCTCCACCAGTGTGTCCAGGAGGCTCCGGATGCGCTGCCCCGTTCAGTACCGAGCCGGGCCGGGGCCCGGGGTGCTCCGGGCACTGCGGGCGCAGCCGCCGCCCTTCGGGACCGCAGCCGCGCTCCGCGCGGGATGTGAGGCCCGTTCCGTGCGGGATGTGAGGCCCGTTCCGTGCGGGATGTGCGGCCCCGCTCCGCCGCAGGTGCTGCGGGGGGACCTGCGGGAGACGAAGCGCTGTCCCGCCGTCCCTCGGCGCGCCGGGAAGCGGCTGCTCGGCGCACCTGTCCGGGCTGCCCGCGCCTCCCCTGCCGGCTGCCCAGGATCCCGCTGGCTCCCGCATCCCATCCTGCATCCCCATCCCGGGGCCGCCCGCATTGCGTCCGGGGCGCGGCGCGCAGCGTGCGGGGGCGGCCGGCCCGGGGGCAGCGCGCATCCCTCCCTCCTCCGCCGGCCCCGGCCCCCGGCTCCCCCGCCCTCCCGCTCCCCGAGCTGCACCAAACAGCTCTCAGGTTTCTGCTGATACTGCAGCGTCAAGAAATGGCTCGAGTTTGCTCCTCGCTCTTTTGCATTCAGCAGCCCTCTCGCTCCTGCCACATGCGTCCAGCTCCTGCCTCCTCTTGCCTCCGCCGCTGCTGCTGCCGGGACGAGCCAAGACCGACTCCGGGGATGCGGCTGCAGGGCTGCGGCGCTCTGACATCTCCCCCGCCGCCGCTACCCAGCGCCCGGCTCCTTTTCCAGCAGTCCTAAGAGACGAGAGCTGGAAAGCCAGCAGCTGTCTAGGACTCCTTGATTTTATTGACTAACTCAAGCCTTTTGGAAAAGGTACTTTGCACTCTTTTCTACACACACCCCCCACCCCCCACTGCGGTTCTCGGCAGAAACTAATTAAACCCACTCGCCCTTGGTGCAGCCTAAGACAGTGTATGAATATTTCAGTGTCTCGCAGGCAGCCCTGTAAAGCGATCGCTGTGTTATAAAGAGGGGCGCAAGAGGAGGAGGGTTAAGTTTGCCGCTGCGGGTTTTGTTTTGGTTTGGTTTTTTTGGATGCTGCTGCAAGGCGACTTGACGCATTCCGGCACTGGCTCCTACTCCTNGTCTCCACAGCGGGGAGCGCGGTGCTCGGGAGACTCCTTGAAGGAGCTGACCCCGCTGAAGTTGCCTGGGAAGCCCTCCCGATTAGTTCGGGGCACCTTCCTGCCGTGGAGGCCTTTATGAATGTCCGGGGATGTGCAGGAACGCGTAGAACTCCGCACGTGCTGCCGTAGTGGGCAGAAGGCTTCTGCTGGTGTGAAAGCCAATCCATTG
>VZRO01008074.1:61059-97782 GCA_013397915.1 Daphoenositta chrysoptera
TGGGGGCTGGTTTATTCTGTTTCTCTCCTCCCTCGCAGCCTCCATCCTGCAAGTGAGCTTTATGCCTTCAAAGCAGAGTATTTCCATCCCTCCCTCCCTCCCCAGCGCAAAAGAGGAGAGGACCAGGGCAGTGGTGGTGGGGGGAGGAAGGAAGAGGCAGGTGATGGAAATTTGCTGAGTTGGCATTGCAAGGACTCGCCTCCCAGCCAGCCCGTGATTTATATATTTATTTCTGTATTTATTTATTTATTTTATGTGTATGTGCGTGCATGTGTGTGTGTGTGTGTGTGTGTGGTAGCTTCGTGACAGCAGCTGCAGCGATGGTCGAGCCGGCGAGAAAAGTGGACGGATCGAGTTAAAAGCTGAAGGAGACGGCTGGGCAGGGGAGCCCCAGCCAGGGGGTGCACTCCACAGACCTTCAGCCTCCCGGTTTGGGGTACAGGACCCCTCACCTTACCTGCCCTCTGCCCCCCCTAAAGGTACTTCTTCCCTCTTTCTTTCCCCTCCCATCTTCCCTGATGCCTCTCCCTTCATCCCGCCTCTCTTTTCCCCTTTTGGGTTTTTCCATCCTTTAGGCTCCTCATCCACCCCTTCCTCAAGCTCCCATCCCACCTCAACCCCCCCACCCTTGAACCGCCCTGGGTCTCTCTGTGCTCCTCCATCCTCCTCCTCCTCCTCCCTTTCCCTCACTTCTCCCCCTGCCCCTTGGTCCCCTTTCCCGTGTGCCACCATGACCGTGATGGCTGGAGAGAACGTGGACGAGACTTCTGCGCTACCTGGCCACCCCCAGGATAGCTACCAGCCCGCTGCCCACGACGACCACGAGTGCTGTGAGCGCGTGGTGATAAACATTGCGGGACTGCGCTTCGAGACGCAGCTGAAGACCTTAGCCCAGTTCCCCAACACGCTGCTGGGCAACCCCAAGAAGCGCATGCGCTACTTTGACCCCCTGCGCAACGAGTACTTCTTCGACCGCAACCGGCCCAGCTTCGATGCCATCCTCTACTACTACCAGTCCGGGGGGCGGCTGCGCCGGCCGGTCAATGTCCCCCTGGACATGTTCTCTGAGGAGATCAAATTTTATGAGCTGGGCGAGGAGGCCATGGAGAAGTTCCGGGAAGATGAAGGATTCATTAAAGACGAGGAGAGACCCTTGCCGGAGGGGGAGTACCAGCGCCAAGTGTGGCTCCTCTTTGAGTACCCGGAGAGCTCTGGGCCGGCAAGGGTTATTGCAATAGTCTCTGTCATGGTGATCCTCATCTCCATCGTGATCTTCTGCCTAGAGACATTACCTGAGCTGAAGGAGGACAAGGAGTACACAGTGCACCGCACTGACAACACCACCCAGGTCTACAAATCCAACATCTTCACAGATCCCTTCTTTGTTGTGGAGACCCTGTGCATCATCTGGTTCTCCTTTGAGCTGGTGGTACGCTTCTTTGCTTGCCCTAGCAAGACTGATTTCTTCAAGAATATTATGAACTTCATTGACATTGTGGCCATCATCCCTTACTTCATCACTCTGGGCACCGAGATGGCCGAGCGGGAGGGGACTCAGAAAGGAGAGCAGGCCACCTCCTTGGCCATCCTGAGAGTCATCAGACTGGTAAGAGTCTTTCGAATCTTCAAACTCTCCCGGCACTCTAAGGGCCTCCAGATTTTGGGACAGACCCTCAAAGCAAGTATGAGAGAGCTAGGTTTACTAATCTTCTTCCTCTTCATTGGGGTGATTTTGTTCTCTAGTGCGGTATATTTTGCTGAGGCTGAAGAACCTGAGTCTCATTTCACAAGTATCCCTGATGCTTTCTGGTGGGCAGTGGTATCCATGACCACTGTGGGCTATGGTGACATGTACCCTGTGACAATTGGAGGCAAAATCGTAGGCTCCTTGTGTGCCATCGCTGGTGTGCTCACCATTGCCCTCCCTGTCCCTGTCATCGTGTCCAACTTCAACTACTTCTACCACCGAGAAACAGAAGGGGAAGAGCAGGCTCAGTTACTTCACGTTAGCTCCCCTAATTTAGCATCTGACAGTGATCTCAGTCGCCGCAGCTCCTCCACAATCAGCAAATCTGAGTACATGGAAATCGAAGAGGATATGAATAATAGCATAGACAATTTTAGAGAGGCTAATCTCAGAACTGGCAACTGCACTGTAGCCAACCAAAACTGTGTTAATAAAAGCAAGCTCCTGACTGATGTGTAAACAAAAAAAAAAAAACAAAACTAAATCCCCACTCATAGCTTGAAGACTTTAGTGACACAATCACTCTTTGTAGATGCTTTACTGATAGTCTTTGAATGCTTTATTTACCTCGTAAATGCATTGTTGCATTGCGAATCTTTGCTCTGCGATAAAGACGCTTCCAGGATCCATGAAAGATAAAATTTTGTTTATTTTCAAAAAAGTATTTTCCACCTGGTAAATGATAACCATTTGAACTAGTTTAGTTTTAAGCCGTTATGACACTAGACCTAAACTTTTCCTCTCCAATCTCCTCTTTTTTTTTTTTTTTTGGATAAAGTTATCTTAAACTAAGCAAGACAGTTTTTAGAGCTATTGAGCATATGCATGGATTCCAGTAAAAATATTCTGCAAAACTGCACAGTTGCAAGAAAGTACATCAGATAATAATAGTAAAAAAAGATCAGCCAAAACCTGCGGTGAACATTTGCCGTGGTGTTTATGAAGGAGTGCAAATTTTCCTTCTGCCCCCTCTGTGAAAGATTCCATCCTTCCAACCTACTGATCCACACAGCACCTTATTAAAAAACCTACTTAAGCCTGGTCTCTTTTGCTGTCCGTAGAAGAAATATCCTAAAAGGAGAATAACAAACAAAACTGAAGACAAAACATCTGCAATGCTGCTAAGTTCTCTCACATGCAGATGATAAAACACACTTTCCCCCCCCTTCCCGTTCGGAACTGGATACAAAACTTAAAGCCCCTCTGTTGCAAGATAGCACAATGGAGATTAATATAAGCATGTTTGAATTTGATACTATTTATTTTATGATCGCATGCTTGAAATGTTACCTCAGACAATAGCGGATAAGCTTTCGTTTGAACTGAATCTTCTAAAAATAGGTCCTTTCTCCTCTCTTTTTTTGTTTCTTTTCTTTTTCTTTTTGATTTGCATTCACCAGAAGTGCACTCCTTAATTTAATAAATCGTTGACTAGTAATTTAAAGTACTGTATTTAAGTGCGTATGTTAGTCAAATGGGAACAATAACTTTTGGAGATCAAAGCATGTTCAAATATTCAGCATTATGGCCTATTTGATTAAAGTGTAACTTGAATTAATTAGTGCATGAATTCAATGATAATTATAATAATAATGATAATAATAATAACAACAATAATGATAACAATAAAAATAAAAAATGCGCTTGTTAGACTGAGGGCCTGAATGAACTGATTAGAGAAACCTGATTGTTTTCCTGCATTGCTCAGGGAAATGTGTTGGCTTTTGTCCAGGCGTTGTCAGAAAGGAACATATCCCATCCCTTAAAGGGAAAGCTCTATGGAAAATTAAGAAGTCAAGTTATATATAGCAACACCTAAAAACCTAGTATCCTCTATAGATGAAAGGTGCAGATGCATGCTTTTTGGTGCATTCTCAGAATGTAAATGAAACTTATCTATTATATGCATCCAAATTGCAGCAGCCGGTTTCTTTTGCAGTCATCAGTTGAGACTTCTTTGTACCCCCCCCCAAAAACTCACTGAAGAGACTCAGCAGATTGATGGAGGGAGTTGCGCAGTGCCTTTATCTTACACTCCCCAAATTGCTGAAAGTGCCTCCAGGAACTGAGTGGATCAGACACCGAGGGAAAGAGCAAGGAGTCAGTCCACTGTCAGGGGTGTCCTGTGCTGTCTTCTGGCACAGCACGGAAGGGTTTAGGGATAGAAGGATCAAGTGTGAGTGAGAGGAATGCAGAAGAGGTGGGCAGAGACCACCAGTGCCCATGGGATACTTTCCTTCCCCAGTCAGTCTGATGCTGCAGGGCTCAGCGTTTGCTTCTGCCAAATAACTCACAGTTGTGTTCATGCAAGACTTTAGGTTTCCCCAGGCTGCTCATAGTGACATCGCTGCCATCATTGTATCTGCCCTTCCTTTCCCTGAGGTGGCTTTTTGGCAGCTTGTCCCTGCAGGGCAGGGCGCAGGAGGAACACGGGCTCTGGTATCGCCCATCCAGGCAACCAGACTGAAGGACTGTGCTCTTCTTTCCCTTAGGTTCCCCAGCAGGTAGATGGAAAAGGCTTTGCAGGGCTCTCCCATCTCTGTCTCCTCCATCCCTTTTCAGATCTTAGATCCCATCACAGCCTTTGAGCCATGTTCTTCTTTCTGATCCCTGATCTTACTCCCATCATTTCCTGGTGAGGGAAGCAATGCTAGGAGAAGGTATCTTCTGCAACATGCCAGCCTTGACTGCTAGGCCCTGGAAGATAATAACCTTTGATCTGAACTAACATAGGCTCTAATCTTAATTTTTCAAATGGACAAAGTTGAGGATCTTCATTCTCCACTTAGCATGTGGCCAACTGCTGTTGAACACGTCTCCTTCCACACTGTACAGATCCTTTCCTCCCCTATCTTTCTGATATATGTATATATGTGTATAAATATATATATATGTCTGTCTGCTCCTGTGTGTGTCACATATGTATGCAGACACATGTATATATAAAATAAAATAAATTTGAGGCACTTACAGTTAAAAACCATCCCTAACTCTACAGTTACGCACAAGCTTGACCTGCCAGGTTTCCAGAAAGACTTGACTTTATTTCTCACTGTGTAACTTCTGTGAGTCTTAGCGATGAGAAAGATCAAGAACTGAGGGAGCTCTTAACTCCTGCAAGAAGTGCAACACATCATATAAAACAGGGCATTACATCCTCTAGGTAGATGTTGTGAAGCTTCTTTCCTGTCCCCTGCTCACGGCCTTGCCCATTGTACACTTCTCTCCCCGTTAAATTCCAGTGGTCCTGATCTTCCCAAACTCTTGAATCCTAGGATAGGACTTCTGATGTCAAAATGGACTTGAATGCTGCAGTCATCTTATGAAACCACCATCTGACTAAACTAAACAGCAATAAACAATTCAGTGCTATGGGACCGATGATCAGAAAGAAGCATTTGGGAGATGAGGCCTCACTTGGGTAACTTCTGCCCCAGCTGGGTGTGCACACCTTAATTTAGTGTGCAGAGTGATGATCATTCTGCTTATGCACAGAGAAAAGTGCTGCATGCAGCGATTCTTTGTCAGGAGACCGGGATGGATCATTAGGACTCATGGTTTGGGGAGCCTGTATGTTGCTTTCTCCATTTTTAGCTCACTGCAAAGGATCTCAATCCATATGGAGTACAGGAATTAACCTCATGTAGCATAGGTATGCGTTTTCGACAAGTTTGACACAAAAAAATAAACAACAAAAACCAAGGCTCTTACTCCCTTTCCACAGGAGTGCTGAAATGTCTTTGTGGGCCTGAAGGTGCACTTACAAACTGCCTGTTCTTATCAGCACGCATCCTTTTTTCCTATTTCTTTATTTCTTTTCTTTTTATATATATAGTTTTTTTGGCCCTTACGTTTCTTTTTGCCACACGTGGACTCCAAGGGGTTTTTTATGTAACTGGAAGACGACTGGAAATGATCTGATGGCCAGCTTAGTGCTTCTCTGAAAGAGTCAAGAGAATTCATTTGGTAGGGACCTCCTGGAAGCGATGCCCACATTATGCTGGACAGGGAACCCAGTGGATACGGCAGTCTTTAGTTTGATGAGGAGAACACAGCTTTTCCAGCAGAAGGAGTCATTCCCCAAGCCCCCATTTACCACCCACTGCTCTGTGCCTCTCTGTGCTTCGTAGCTGGTCCGGTGCAGCTTTTCCTTCGTCCACTCAGGGAAAGGGATGAGGGAATTTACCTGGCAAGGGCAAGGCAGCAGTGCACTGCAGTGCAGAGGCAGGAATGAAGCGGAGAGGCAGCGGACAGGAATCTCATAAACTGGTATCCCTGCCAGAATTCCCCATCTGGTCCTACCATACTTAGCTCTTGAGCACTAGAGAGAGGCAGCGGAGCAAGGGGGAGAGTGAAAATGAAGGACTCTGTACCCTGTTCCTTCACAGAACTGAGGGGTTGCTGCCAGACTGCCAAAAGCTCAAACCCTCTGTGTGGCAGCTCCAGCACAGACCATGAACTGGATTTAGTTGCCTTCATGAGGAAATTAGGGTGCAGTAAGCCAGGCTGTGAGTTCACAGCATCCCAGCAAACCCGTGCAGATTCCCTACATGGAGTCTCCTAAGCCTTATTTCCACCGGGGACTTCAGGAAAGCTAATCCGAATAAATGAAAGGTGTGCATTTAAAGTAGATTTGTTAAACTGCTTTAAAGCCCAGCATGGACATTCTGTTGCAGCATTAAAGCAGCCTTAATCTGATTTGGAGTCATTCTTTTTGAAAGGGAAGTAGCCTGAATTGAATTAAGGCTGCTTTAATTCCGAACACAATGGGGCTTAATGCAGTTTACCTCATCTGCCTCAGAAGTCCATTCAGACAGATAAGCCTGTAGTAATCATTAGATGTACTGGAAGTGACCCCACTGTGCCGGGGGTGGCCGGGCAGAGCGTGCCCACGTGTAACAAAACTCGTGGTACACGAGTGCTGCAGATTCACAGCCTGGTTTACTGAGGGGAAAACTAACACTTGATCCCTTCCTTTGTTCCTGGTTTACACCTTTGTGAGGCTAATCCACCCTGCTGCCTTCGGGGAGGCTGAAAACGATCGTGGCCCAAGGAAATTAATTTCCGCTTTACAAAACTGCACACGTGCTTAGCCTGACATACTGTTGGTCACATGGACAAACACTTGAAAGACAGAACACAGCACTGGAGACAGGATGAAATTCAGCTAAAGTCCTCTTGTTTGCTGCAGTGGTTTTTGACCACGCAGAGATTTCAGAGACCAGACCCTTCTTAGCGAATCATTCATCGCATCATTCATTGTGGGCTGCAGTGGCCCAAATCGGCAACAGGAGCAGTGGCAACTTCTATTGGCAGGGGTTTGTCTTTACTAAGGGACGGTCGTTTTCATTAGGCAGAAGCACAGGAAGTTAGTTTCTATTATGAGAGAGCTGAAGCCCAAGTGTAACCTCAAAACCTGCTGATTTTAAGGACCTGAGGGCGTTTCACTTTTCCATAGTCCACACTTGAACAGTGCAGTTTCTTACATGCGCATTTATTAAACAAAACACAACAAACACTAGGTCAGGAACATCTGAAGTTTATTAGAAAAAGGTGGAAAGTTGTATTTTAGAACAAAATCTTCTGCATACATATGCAATACATGGAGAGAATGTATTCCTTTCCAAATACTACCTTGATAACTGTTGCTCGAGGGGTGCCATTCTGGATTAATCTCTTCCCCTAACCTGAAAAGAGGGAGGTACTGCAGCTTTTCCAGGAATGGTCTGATCCTGTAGGCTTCCAGCAGCCTGATGCAAGTGATCCTCAGAGTAATTTCAGACTCACAGGGATGCAGAGTCAGCTCCAAGGTGTGATTTAGCCTCCGCAGCCGCAGAGCTGGATGGAACTGGAAAGCTGTCCTTGCAATTGCACAGCAGGGCAAGTTTGTCCCAGACCTGCCTCCTGCAAGTCTGGAACAGGCTCCTTTTCTGAGATGCTTTAACCAGGGACCTACACTTCAATTTTGGTTGGACTTAATTCAGGCTGAGTTTCTTTTTCTGTTTTCTGTTGTTCTGGCTTTACTTAATCAGGTGCAGGGAATTTCTTTTTCCTGAAATGCTTATCAAGTATTCTTAAAGGTGTCAGTATTTGTATCTGCAAAAAAAAAAAAAAAAAAACAAAAAACAAAATTCAGGGTGTTCTGTCTACAGTTTCACTCAGTACAGGTGAACTTGCCACCAGTGAGGTCAACAATTTATGCTGTCAAGGCATAGCATGCTTTGATATTTTCAAAGGAAAAAAAATGAAACTGAGGTCTTAACTGAAATTTGTCTCAAAGTTTCTGTTAATATCTATGTAATTCTGTATATTTCACCTGTTCACAGGCTCTAGCAAATGTCACTATAAGTTATATATAAAAAAAATCATCTTGCATTTCTAGTTTCTATAATAAAATGAAGACGCTGCATTCAGTTCCTTTAGGTGCATCAGTCTTTGATCCATGTTATTGTTTCAGTGACATTTCTATAATGTAATTGGGATCAAATATATATTTTACTTTTGTACAAAAGTAAAAATGATATTTTTATGACTAAATTCAGCAAACCCTTACCTATAACTTGCTATGATGAAATCTTTTTTTTCCCCTTTACATGTAAAACATTGGTTTTTTTGCAGTATGTCGGTTTGAAATGAATAAATAACAGCTGTCAATAGAACTGTAAATGGCCTCTCAGACATACCTCTGACTTTAAAGATCAAGTATTGCCGATGTGAAATATATAAACTGAATAGTCTCTATATGAAAGTGCACCATCAACAAACCATTTAAGCTGACACAGCTGTACCTATTTCCACCATTTACCAGTCACTTATACTTTGGGTCAAGTATGTACTTCATTGTCACATTACAGCTCATTTTACTTCCAAGTAGTGAAATTGTTTGACTTACCATTTTTAGAACATCTGATGTTATGAGTTCTTGAACTATTTGAAGTGCATAGTTTTCATCTATGCAGTTTTACCTGCTTCTGTACTCGTTCATCTGTTCATATTTGGCATCAATTAAAGATAATTTTTAAGGATCTTACCCAGGTTTATTCTGTCTGGTTATTTTCTGGAGTCTGGTTTCTCTGCTGTCACTATTGGCCAGTTCTGTCTGAAATGAATGGCTGCTTTATTGACGGTTTTCCTACTGAATGGTCTAAGAAGTGGCAATGTAGTGTGTGGGAAATGTGGCTTGTGGGCTTTGAGAGGCTTGTAAATGTCAACTCAAGCTTTACAGTGCAATTAATCCAAAGGTTTGGCTTCCCCAGGCTTTGGATCCAGCCCTGAGTAATGTTCTGGGGCCAAACTGTGCTGCCCTCACTGCTGAGACATCACTCAGTCCTACCAAAACTAGTAGAAATCAGGTTAAACCTACTGGCCATGAACACTGATTGCACCCTCCAAAGGCCTGTGGGCATTAATTAACATTATCATCTAAGTGCAGACTTGAAACCAGGTTTCCAACCACTGTGTGACTGACCATGGGCTTTGGGTTGGGTTGGATGTCAGCAAATCCAAGTGACTTGATGTTGTTTTCTTTGGAAAACTGCTTTTTCAAGGCATTTTTCATGCAGAGTGCTCCGATACAGCCATGGGTGCCATGTCCTGGTGTTGTGTTGTACACAAAGGAGGCAGTGACATAAATGCTAATTAAATGCTCATTTGCTCATTATTTTGTGCCAAAGCTGTTGTGTGTTGGGAGTCCATCTACAAGAGATGGGTTTTTCAGGAGATGGGGGCAGTTTCCAACAGCGGGATGCATACAGAGCACTGATCACACATTGGTGAAATGAAGTGAAAATACCCTGACCTTACACGAAGCAGAACATTTTGTGTGGCCTGTCCTGTGATTTTATTGCCTTACTTGTTTTGCCTTCTTGGTCGAGAGAAGCTTTTGTCAATGAAACCCTTGTTCATCGATAGCTTCAAGTGTTCAGTCAGTTGATTGAATATCACTTAAAAACTGTCAGAAATCGTTTTGTTGAGCTGTCAGTAAGGATTTGCAGTGGTCTCAAATGGGTCTAGTCCGAGCTGTTTGTGTGTTGTTGGCTGCTTTGTGGTGGTGTTCTTAATTTAACGAGATGCTCGTGTCCGTGCCTCCCTTCAAGGGGGTGATCACTGTCATTGAGTTTTGCTGGCTCTAGGTGTGTCTGAAATCTCATTGCTTCTTTCTTTTCTCTTTCTTGTGTTTAAAAAAGGAAACCAAACCAAAAAAAAAGCTCGTTTTATCATCTGTACAGTAGCAATCTTCTCCCATTTGCTCTTGGCAAAGCTCCTGTTGTTTCCTGTTGAACCTTTGTGCACTCAGAACCAGGTCCTAGGACATGGTTTTGCCCTCTACAATCATGCTGTAAGGAAAAAAAAAAAAGAAACCAACCAAAAAACCAACCAACACTGTGTGCAGGGTTAGTTGAATCTCTGTGTTAATTCCTTACTTAATCTCAGAAGTAAATGTGTGGGTTTTTTACCCCAAAATGCAAATCCTCCTATGCTGTCTTTTATACTTTATAATTTACAAAAATGTTGCATGTTGAGTCCTTCCTTTGGTTACACCAAGCCACCTCTCTAAAGCATCCTACCCTGAGGGGAAAAACTGTGTCTCTGCAGGTACAGCTTAGATAAAACATGATGATCCATGGAATAAGCTCCTCTTTCTTCTTCAGCTGCACAGGCAGGTGGGTTCTAACAGGAGCAATAATTCAGCAGACTTTCAACACAGAGAGAGACACAGAGTCCCTTCAGTAACAAGGTGCTCTTTTCCTGTTACCTTCTTGGCATAATATTGATGATTTCAACATAAATTCGATTTATCTGGCAGCTAATCTTGGAGGTTGGTCAGTGTTCATGTACAAACAATTGCTTTATGGAATGCTGTGAATCTCAGGTGTGAATATACACTCTCTTGCCATGCAGAAACCAGGTATTTTTGCTTCAATGAATAAGAATCCTAAAACTCCAAGCCATAAAATGACTCTTAACTCTGAAAGCAAAACTAAACTTTTCTCATGGGTGCTCCCTTCCCCAGTGTAAAAGTGTTGCCCATCCCCTGCAGCACCTGGAGCAGGTGCCTTTGGGGCTGGCACTTTTAAGTCAGATGGTCTGGCTGCCAAAAAAAATCAAACATCTGATTCAGGGCTGTCCTGAGAGCAGCTTCTTTGGCCTGCCACAGCCAAATACAGTCTCTTGAATTAACCCAGAGCCCACAGGAGTATACAGGGTTGTGTCTTTTCCCCTCAGAAGGCTGTAGAAAGACCACGATTTTGTGCTCTTTTTCAGTCTGTGGAGAAAAGAAGATGAGAAACATTCTGTGCTCAAGGCTTCTACCAGGTACTTTTGGAGTTGCATTATCTCCCATGGCTGGCCTTGCTATAAAAATGCTCACTTCACAGAGTATTAGATTAAATGTTCGAAAATCAAAGAAGTTTTAATTAGCACAACAATGCTTCAATCCACTCAGCTTCTCTAAGAGCTTCCTAAAATACCTCACATTTTATTCCAGTGAGAAGACAATTACGACTCTTGAATAGAAACATTTTACAGCTAGGAGATGAAACTGTAATTGTAGATGGTATATTTGGTGACCTCCTCTCACTAGGTAGGAGCAGCAGCACATTTGGCTTTGGAGCAGAGGAGCCTGCAGTTGTCACTGTGACAGGGAGAGCTGCAGAAGAAGCGCAGGTTGATCCTTAGAAGGAGGACAGGTCAAGGACAGGTGCACTTCATGGGTCACCCTTTCCATCCCCCTCACCTGTTTTCAGTTCACATAAGAATTTTGCTGAGTGAAACCCAGGTGCAGTGGACGTGGCACTGAGAGTCCCACATCTCCTAGCCTGACACCCAGCTGGATCCTCCAGCTCTTTTGTCATGAATACTGAGAACACACAATAGATTTGAACCATTTTTTTCAGGATGGGGAGAAAATAAAAAGGTTTTTAATTTATGAATGTTTAGCTCATTGCTGTTTGGCCATTCTGAACACAAATCTGCGTGCAGAATTCTGCGCTAAACCCTGAATGAAGGATTTTCTAGTTTCCTGTGGCACCCAGGTCATGACACGTGCTGGATTGATGGTGGGAGCTGAGACTGGCAAAAGGGTCCTGCCTTCAAGTGGAATCACTCAGGCAATGGTAGGTGTTTAGATGTATCTTTGCGTTCTTCTTTGAGTCTTCTGTTCTGTTTCCAGTGTGTTCCAGTACTCATCTTCAGCCCAAAAAAGCCAATTTCAGCT
This sequence comes from Daphoenositta chrysoptera, assembly GCA_013397915.1. NCBI lineage: Eukaryota > Metazoa > Chordata > Aves > Passeriformes > Daphoenositta > Daphoenositta chrysoptera. The sequence goes on from VZRO01008074.1 coordinate 73,023, forward strand.
TTCAGGGAGGTGGCTTACCTTTGGTGCTTTTCTGTTTAGCAAAACAAACCTGATTGCTGGACTTTGACTGCTGCTGTGGCTTTTAATGAAAATAATCCACTTGCAAATATTCCTGAAATACTCCTGGATATGCTTGTTTCCCTCAACCCTGACACCTGCAGCTTCAGTTAGTATCATTAAGTTTGCTTGTTTTAAGTTGCAATTTTTTTTTTTTGGGGGGGATGGAATTTGAAAAGTTAGGAGAAATAAAACAAGATCTCGCTACTTGGGGTTCATATCATTGTTATGATTATTTAGATGATAAAAAAAATGGCTGGTGTTCCAAGAGAAGAACATTTACTGCTACTGAGGCTTTAATGTAAACTCTTGTGGTATTTAATATTTAAATCCTGCAGAGGGTAAGATGTGAGTACTGCAGGAGCAGCTGCTGGGTTTGTACAGTGACAGGGTTGTGTTCAGAGAGCTGTGCACTTCTGGGGTAACATCCACAACTGGTCACTGGAGTGTAGGGATGCAGCTGGAACTGGATGTTTCCCACTGAGCTGAGACCCCAAAGTCACCCTGGGTGGTTGCTTTAGTTCAGCAGAAGGATGGATTAACTTTAAGGCTCCAAACACCAACTGTGAAATCTTTTTGCCTATGAGGAAAACCCTGCTGTGACACAAACTTGCTTGTCCTGAACAAATTTGTGCAATAACTCATGATGGGTTAATGTCTTCCTGTGGAATTCATGCCACATTGGCTTCTGGCATTTTGGCTCTTAACATTTGGCACCTTTTCTCTTTGTGTTTTTATTTATCCTCCTGTGTTTGAGATATAAAAGTGGCATGAACTAGACCACTGCCTTGTTTTGTCCTGTGGCCAGTCTGTCAAAACCACACAGTTTATGTGAAGTTTTTACTAGGTCTCCAGCAAGTCTGTATGTTTGGTATGGAGATTTTGAACCCACTGCTTTGGTCCTCCTCGGGTGATGTTGAATTGATCTCCAGCATGGCACCTTGTTGGCTCTTGGGATGAGAAATGCAGTAAGATCTCGGTGTCATTACAAACTGTGAAGCCTTCCTGGTGTCTGGGCAGGCCTGGAGTTCTGCTCTGATCTGCTTTGGCTCTGCATCTGTTTGCCCTGTGAATATTTCATGTGCTGCTCTCATCCTTTGGTAGTGTTCCAGTGTTGGAGAGAAACTGTGTTCTGTCTCAGGAGTTTCAGAAATGGGAAGGGAGCTTTGTGTGTCAGTCCCTTAGACCAGTCAAGGGTTTGGGGGTGCTCAGGCTGTGCTGTGTTAATCCAAGGTATCAATCTATTTATCGAGGATCCTAAACAGCAGTCGGCAACTATGGGAGTCAATACCTTAAATTATTAATTAAAGGGAGCAAATGGAAGCTGGGTATCACAGCAGGGTATAGAGCCACTCTTGCTAATGTGTATTCAAAGCTTGCATTCTGCCTGACAGGACTGGGATGTGCTTCTCCTGGTCTGCAGGTGTCTGTGATCTCACCCGTTTATGACACCTTCAAAAGGCTGCTGAAATCCCCCAACACAGAGAGCAGCTCAGAACAGATCAGTGTGTCCACACAGCCCCACGTCCTGGCTGGAACATTTGTGACTGGCAAACAGGTAGCAGAGTGGGGGGGTGTTGGTCCTTTGATTTCTGTGTCTCTTTTTGGAAATACTCATTCAGTTCTTACTCCTGTGACTTGGGCACCAAAATGAATGTGAAGAATGTGGGAACGGAGACTTCACTGGCTGCATTTGGGCAGCTCATTGCTCCTGTATAAAATGAAAAATGCCCTGGTGCAAGTCACCATAACTCATTTCTTCTGAACTAACCAGCTCAGGGTGTTCCTTTCCTATTTACATCTGATAAAGTTTTATATAAATAAGAGCTTTAGTTAGCCCAGCCGGAAAGAATCTTGCCTATCAGGTTCCCCTGTAGTACAATAAATGGGAAAAAACCCACCTCTTTTAAAGGAGAGATGTGTTAAAGTGACACCAAATATATTTTCATCTCTTGGTGTTCTGTGACTCTGGACAGTGTTCTGTGATCACACAGACCCTGTACTTTAGGAAAATAAAAATTAAGACAATGAAATAAAGACATGAGCCCATGAGTCCTTTATTTTGCCCATAGGCCTCCAAGCTATGATGCTGTTTTAGTGAAGACTTAAATTCTTCCCTTTCACTGTGCATAGATTTAAACTTAATATGGAATAGTTTATGAAAAACATGAGTGAAAGATGGAGAATTAATTTTATACTAGCTAAGATACATGGAAAATGTCAGCTTTCATGGAGACATCTACAGAGCGAGCAAACTCGTTAATTCCTACTCTTCTTCAGAATTTTTTAACACTCCTGTGATAAAGCTACTGTAGCAGTATCAAAAAATATGATTTACTGTAGTGGAAGTTAATATACTCCAGGCTTTATTTGCTTTTACAAGAGAACCCAGAACCTTCTGCAGAAGTGTAGGGGAAGGAAGTTTTTATTTCTCTCACAGTAAAGCTCTGCTGTGATACTTTAAGTCTGCTTGTGTATCTCAGTTTGTGCAGAACATGGTTAAAAATACATACCAGCTTTTTTTTATGATTATTTATTTATTATGTACAAACCTAACCTAGGTGCACTTTGGAGGTGAGTCTCCTCAATTTAAGTCTAAATTGCCCCAAAACTTACACCCAGCTTCAGGACTTCTTACGCTCCATGGTGAAACACTGATGAGCAGTGATGATGACAAAGCAATTAAAATAGCTGAATCTTTTCAGAGCATCGTGGCTGGTAGGATGTGACCGACTCCTCTACATCACACACAGAGTTATTAGATACATCTCAGCGGATTATTTTTGTTTCTTTGTTTCAGGGTGGGGGAGAATCATAGAATCATAGATTGTAAAAGATCATCTCCCTCACAGGGGAGAGTTTCTTCCTGATATCCAATCTAACCCTCCTCTCTGTCAGTGTGAAGCCATTCCCCCTTGTCCTGTCACTCCTTACAGGATGGTGCCACAGGAGGGAATGAAGCCCCTGTCTCTGTAGCAGGAAGGGAGGCTAAGGACCACTTAGATGCTCAACTGGTTTAAATGGGCTGGGTTCTGGGGAAGCCAGTGGCCCTGTGAGATTACCAGTGTGAAGTGAATGAGCACGAAGCACCCATGAAATTGTAGTACAAAAGCTGCTTATGGCAGCAGGGAGCAATTGAGGGCATTTATCTGTGAGTCCCCGTGCATTTCCGAGCTGATCTTTCCAAGTGCCCTAAATTCCTGTGGTGTTCAGCACCTTTTAGTATGTTACTGAGCAGGAATTACAGTAACAATGACGTGTGGGAAAGCAGTAGATGCTGCTGCTTGAGTGATGTTCTGTGGTTAGCCCAGATGAAATTCCCATGCTTTGTCACCCACTCAAGACAGGAACTGCTGGTGTAAAGCACCAAGTAAAATGGAGCCCTGGATCTCAGAGTGTGACTACACTAAAAACATGAGTAAACCCAAGCATTTTTATTTTTTAAATATAATCTTGGTGATTAGTCTTTAAAACAAAGCCCTCTCTGATTATTTCTATTCAGTAACATCTGGAGTGAGGCAGGTGTTTTGTGGATAAATGGGAGAAAAGCTCTCTGACTCATTTTATTTACAACCTGCACGAGCACAATCTCTGTGGAAGATGAGATTGTGACTGATGGGGAAACTGAAACATTAAAAGGTCGTGCTGTTTCCATTTGTTTGAACTTTTCCAGGCACTGCTTTTTATTGCATGAATAGAAGACTGATTTACTCCTTGCTGCACTGTTTCTTTCAGGGTTTCTGTTGGGTTGGACGAAATAAAGCTCTGTAGAAGCAGCATGTTTATGGATCTGCTAGGAAATGTGTTTGGTGAATGTCTCTCTGCTCATAAATATGGTGAAGAGACATTATAATCTGTTGATGCTGTGAGCAAGTTCCAGCCTTCCAAGTAATTGTTTGAGCCTTCCCAGTCTCAAACAGGATAAATAGCTACATAAAAAAAGCCATGTACAAATTTGCTGTCCAACACACATGACAATTTGCTCTGAGAAAATTTGGGTACCAACACTGCCTCCATCACTACCTGACTGGTAGAGATAGAATTCCTGGTGTCCTGGACTCCAGGGCACACAGGAGTTCCTTGGGGTCCCTGTGGTTGCCTGAACTTCAGCCTTTGGAGCAGAATCACCATGAGGGGTAAGTTGGAGACCTCTCCCAGTGCTCCCCTTCTGTGCAGTTCTCCAAGGAATATGGTACTTGTCTGACAGCCCTGGGCCACATGGACCTCTTGGTGCATGGATCATGGAGTCATTTTTGTCCTCTTAGGAGGCTGAAGAAATGTTACAATTTGAAGAGCAGTTAAAGTACAGGGCTTCCTGGTCCTTGCCCTCCCGCCCCTTTCCACCCTCCCCATTCTTTCCCTTGTCATTCCTTGTGTTCCTGATTTCAGAATGGATGGTATCTGTAAATACTCCATCTTTGCACTCTTTAGCAAATAATTGTAGTTGTCAGGTGATGTTTTCATTTGTGTTGGGCCAGATATTGAAAACTGTCTTTCTCTTGCTCAGCAGTAGCACAGAACCACAGAAATGCTGAGTTTGGAGGAAATCTCTTTTGATTTTCTAATCCAACCTCTATGCCCCAATCAGGGTCTCCTGGAGCCAGCTGCAAAGAACCATGTGCAATCATGTTTTGGATACCTCCAAGTATGGAGATTCCACAGCCTCTCTGAGGAGTGTATTCCACTGTTCAATCACCTTTGCACTCAAAACAAGTGTTTTTCTTATGTTTCCGTGGAATACCTTGTTGTTCAGTTGATGCCCATTGACTCTTGGCCTGTCACTGGGTACTACTGACTGGACTCTGGCTCCATCTTTTTTACACTCTCCCCCATCAGGGATTTATCCACATTGGTGGGGTCCTCCTGAGTCTTGCCTTCTCCAGGAACAGTCCCACCTCTCCCAGCCTCTCCTGGAGCATATGGCAGATGTTCGCAGTCCCTTGATCATCCCTGTGGGATGTGTGATCACAAGTGGGGCAGCGTGATCACAAGGAACTGTGCATCCAGGCAGAGGCATTTGGAGGTCCATCCCTGCACATCCATGCCAGATTAGAAGCTTGGAGTCTCTCCCAAGCTGGTGGTAGACTGGCAGTCCTGTTTTCTGTGCTCTAGCACTGGACACTGCAGAAGGCACAGAAGCCCTGGAGAATTTAAATGCAGGGTCATCTAAGTCACCCTCTAAATATATTCTCATATGCAGCCTTGTCCTGGTTTCTGGTTCACAGACTTTGATTTAAAACCTAAAATGTGATGGTCAGCATCCCTTTCAAAAGTTAAACAGGTAGTTATAGAAATGATAAATACCCTTGAGATATATGTATAAATACACAAGACACTTTCTTTCTTTGGTTAAGGCCTTGGTCAAGCAAGAAGCAAAATACAAAATCTGGAGGCAAAATCTTTCATGTTTCTTGTCCCTTAAGGAATTATTCACATGGGGGACACCTGTTTGAGCTGATGCTGATCCAAGTCACTTGAATGGAGTCAGTTCTGTGCAGATTTACACACATAAAGATTAAAGCAGAGATTTAAATAAGATGCACATTCTGGGAAGAGATGTTCGCACGTCTGGACTTCTGGTAGACCAGTGGTCGAATCAAACCTGCTCAGTTTATAATGGGATATGAATAAAAGGTTTTGGGTCATGGGAGCTGCTGTAGGTCCATTGATTTCCTCTAAGCTCTGCCACTTTACAGCAGGTCCAAATTGGAATGGTGATTTCAGCAGCAAAAATAAGCTGGAGAGAGGAGAGGGAGCTGGGTGTGTAGGCTTTTCAGCAAGCATTCCCACCCATTCAGCATGCTCACACAGATCCACTGATTATTCCTGGGAATTTGAGATAAGTACACTTGAATATATAAGCATGCTTATTTAGTATCCCCGTAATTGTGGAGGGAGGAAATACTACACGTTAACAAACATAAATCCTCCACGACGAAGTTTGATAGGAGCCCCTGGCTGCAGCACATTACAGGCTGGTTGAGCAGCCCAGACTGGAGCAGACAGGGAGATGTGACTGAGAAACAACGTGTCAGTGCAAGGGAGATTGAAATCTCTTGGTGTTGGGCTGTATTTGGGAGCAATTGGGAGTGAGGGGATGAGGGGCTCTGGTTGATCTCCCATAGCACCAATACTCACGTCAGATACTAAAGGTACTTGATGCTGTTGCATCCCCTGCTTGGGCTTCCCCATGTTTTCGGGGCTGATTTTGGAACAGAGGGTGTCACTTTAAAGCCCCTTGTTTCCTCTGAAAACATAAAATCACTTGGATGCCTCATCCACACTGTTTTGCTTGAGTTGGGGTCAAGATGTGGAAACGAAGCTGCCCTTCCCCTCAGGGTTTCTCCTGGGTGGTACAGACAACATTTCTACTCATGGCAGTGCAAGGCACACATCCCAGAGAAGATTGTGCCTGCATGACGTGGAAATATCTTAATTATTTGTGTTTGCTGCTTTTGATAATTGCTGATTAGTGCTGTGTGGGATTCAGGCAAACAGTGGAAAATTACATTCATCATAGCCTGAGGAGAGAGTGGAATCACTGTGATTTCATGGCAGCGTGAAACAGATGCTGCCACTGTAAAAATCCAGGCACAAAGGACAAACTCTGCATTGGAATGCACTGTTATAAATCATTCACATCCCCATTCTGGTCAATCATTGTCTGTAAAAAAGAACAGGGACAAAGTTACAGGCTGTGGGTCCTCATCTGGGACTAGCAGTTTCCGCAGAATCGGGGGAAAAAAAGGATGCTTAGATTCTTCTGGGTCAGGGAATTTTCTGACCTGAAGTCTGATTGCCTGAGGACAGGAAGGAGGGGTACTGGGTTTCGTCCAGCTGCAGAAGTTCTGGTGTGAGTAAGAGTCAGGGAAAATCAAAAGGTCTGGTGTCACACAAAGCAGGTGTGTCACAGAACAGAGCTCACTTACCTGCTTGTCAGACGGAAGAGACATGAAACTTTGGCCTAAAGGATATTCCATAATATTCTGGAAACAGGGATGCTTTCACGAACCACCGGCTGAAGTAGAAGAGAGAGGAACTTCCACTTTCCTCAGTTTAATTACTTTCAACAATATAAAAATCTCTTGGCTAGAAAATCTAGCTTAAAAGATTTTTCAAACATGCAAAAACATGATTTGAAGTAGAACCTTTCTCTTTTTTCCAGAATTTTCCAGCAACACATCCAAGAGTTCTCTTGTTGGCAGAAGCAAACATTTGGGTGTCCAAAAAGAAGAAAAAATAATCCCCAAAAAAACCCTATATTGTCTTGTAGTCTATAGACAAATACCTTTTTGTTTTTGGAGGGCGAAAATGAACTGAAAAAACAGTTCACACATTTAGCAGACTTCATTCTAGTGAGCTCCCTGATTTATTAAATCATTACCTGTGAAACTGTCTGTTTTCCTGCCAAAAGGGGGGTTGTGTAGAGCTGCTGCAGCACAGGCTCAGTTTTTCCAGAGGGTGCCACCTCCCACAGCTCCAGTTCAGCTACATCTTTCTCTGCTTGCTGTCGGAGAGAGAGCAGAACTTGTCATGTAGAGAGAACAGAATTCACTGGGGGGGTCAACAGAAATCCCAGAGTCTTTAGAGACTCTCTGACCATTGTGTTTTAGAGACAACTCAATTTTTATCCCATTTTTTGGCTGAACAAGGCTTTGAAGGATAATTACCAGCCAGACAAAATGATTAATATTTTGATCCTTTTCAGGGCTTATGTGGATTTTAACCGTAAGTTTCTAGGAATGGGAATCCCATCAGCATAGTGATGAGGCCTAAAGAAATTCCCTGCTCAATGAACTCCTGCTTGCCCATTCTAGAGGGCGTTTTAATCTTATCTCAGAGTAACTCTTGATTAATACAGATAAAAGATACAAATCCAGTCCTTTGAGCATGGGACCTTGGAGTTCCCAGTTTTAAATGAGAGGCAAAAATCTTCAGCAATCCTTGTTGCCATTCAAACATCTTCAGAAAGGGTTTAATCACTGGAAATTATGACATCCTGCATTTTCTTTTTCTTTGACTTTTCCCTATAGTGACAGTTAATTCCCCACTCTTCTTGGTTCTTCCCAAGTGCATGGCAGATGTCTGTCACTACCCTTAGCTTTTTTACCTCGACTCTGTGTAACATTTTGTCTGGGAGAGATGGGCAGATCTCTGAAAGCAAAAGGGGGAGTAAAAATAGGACAGAAATAATTTCTTCATAAACAGAGCCCTTGAAGTCCTTTTTGTCACACTTGGATGGAATTGTTCCAGGTTCCTTCTACGCTTGCAATAGAGATGATCCCAGAAATCAGTGCGATAATTTGAAGCATGGTCTCTCTCCCTCTCTCTGTGAAGTTTCTCTACATGGAGCCAGCTGGAGAATCCATACTGTGTGCTATTTAAGGCACTGTGTAGACATGGACCTTATGTCTGCAGAGGAGCTGTAGCTTAAATTAGTTCATTGACTTCTGGGCACTTCATTTGTGATGTGGCTGTAAAGCTGTTCCTGCAGCTCCCTGGTTAAGTGGGGTTCTCTGCCCACTCACTCATTTTCCCTCATAGAGAAACACTACAGAGGACATAGGCAGCTTGGCCATGTCAGGTAACAGGGTTCATCCAGTTGTTCCTTGTCTGAATATTCCAGATTGTTCTGAAAACCATGGCTCTCCTTCAGCATTGATGTCCTGGTCAGTGAAGAATCTGATTTTGTCATTACTCTGTGGGTGTTCCAGGCTGCTCCCTCCCATTCTGATTTCTCTTGCTTCCCTCCTTTGAAATCCAGGTGTTTACACTGATGTAATTAAGGAGCTCTTATCACCTCCAAGGTGTTGGTGCTCTCTGATACAATTCCACTTACTATGTCCAAATTGTATTTCAAGTGTGATTCTCGAGGCGCTGTTAAGTGCCGTGCTGAGCATTGCCTACACTGCATCTCCTGCTTCTTTATGCCCATTCATTTTGTTCTTCTGTCAGAATGCACAATCCAACACTGATTTTATGGTTTGGGGGTTTTTTTCCCTCTAAAAAAACCCGATGCTTCAAGAAACCACTGCAGCATCTCAGAGGTGCTTTTTCCTGTGGTCCTGCTGGCTTCAAAGGGAACTGCACAGTGTGACCAAGGGCAGTTAGAGCCTCACAGTGTGCAAGCTGCCTTTGATTTTTTGTCTTCCATTGAGAATGTAGTGGCAGGATTTGCCCAGCTTGCTTCTATCATATTTGGAAGGGCTGGCATTGCACTTGGTGCTCCTGGGACTCAAATCTCTTGACCTTTCGCATGGTCTCTCTGTGATGCTTTTGAAATAATGCTCGAGGTGTCTGACAGCTCTGTGGGCATTCTGTGATGCAGGCAGGCCTGAAATAGAATCACAAATTTGTGTCGATGTGAGACAAGCCAAATGGAGCTTGGAAACTTTTGGGACCCCAGAAACCCGAGAAAACAGCAATCCCCTGTAAATATCCTCATCTGGAGTGCCTTACTGAAAATGTTGCACTTGAATGCTATTTCATAAAATCACATGGCTGCACAGTCACAGGCCTGTGAAATTCCCATCCCTGAAAATGTCCTGGTAATGCTAAACTTGGAACTAAATTAGGTCATATTTAACAGGAGCTTTACAGCTGTATGTCCTATATAAACCTTTGAAAATGTAAGGGCAAGGCAGTGTGTGTTAGTGTGGGAGTTCACTGGATAAGGCTGGGAGTTACCTGAAAGGGGAAAGACATTAAATTGGAGAGAAATCCCCATGTGAGGTCTCCAGTGAGATTACTGAGGTTCAGAATGGACATGGAAAAAAAAAATAAAAGTCCCCATGTGGGTAGTTTAGCAGTGGAATGAGTCATGTGAAGAGCTGTTGGGCAACTCCAGCCTTTGAAATTTCCAGGATTTGGCTGGATGAAGCTGGAGGTGACCTGGTCTAGCATGGGTGGTGGTGCTGAGCAGGAGGCTGGTCTAGGTGACATTTTGTCATGGTTTAGCCTCAGCTGGCAACTCAGCCCCACACAGCCACTCACTGCCCTGCAGTGGAATGGGGGAGAGAACTGAAAGGTGAAAGTGAGAAAACTCGTGGGCTGCAAGCAAAGTAAAACATGGAATTCATTCACCACTGCCCATGCTTCAGCTCCCTCCAGGAAAGCAGGGCTCCATCAAGTGCAATGCTGACTTGGGAAAACAAACACCATCGCTCCCAGCAAGCCCACTTCCTCCTCCTCCCCGTGTGCTGTGGTATGAGATGTCCCTTTGGTCAGTGGGGATCAGCTGTCCCAGCTGTGTCCCCTCCCAACCCCTTGTGCACCCTCAGTTCCCTTGCTGGTGAGAAGCAGAGAGGATCTGTGCTCTGTGCAAGCCATGCTCAGCAAGAACTAAAACATCCCAGTGTTATGCACACTGTTTCCAGCACAAATCTGAGACACAGCCCCATACTAGCTCCTGGGAAGAAAATTATCCCAGCCCAAACTCCCTCAATTCCAGCCAACCACTTCTGTGTTGAGAATAGGTGCTACATTAGTAAAAAGGGCCAGGGGAGAGAGCGAGACATCCCAGATTGTTCTGAGAGCTGCAGGGTGGAGCTCAGAAATCACCTTTCCTATCCTTCCCTGGTCAGGAATGAAGCAGGAGAAAGGTCACACTGTGGCATCTACTAGGGGCAGGGGAATGCTGAGGGCTTCAGGGCTGTGCATCATCCAGTCATTCTGGGGAGAGAGGCTGTGCCTTGGCTTGTGCCAACTGTTTCATCCCAGGGTTTGTACTCCGTGGCTCTCAGCCCTCTGAAGATTGGGATGTGTGAACATGCAGCAGCAATTTTGCCCACCTGTGTGGCAATTCTCTGAGTCTTCATTTACAGTTTGCAGCTGCCCTCCTGCTCTTGGTGTCATGATCCTGAGGGCACTAATAGGACTTAATTAACCTGATCACCTGAGGCTTCCACAACACACCTGGTATACACTGATAGCTCCCTGTCAGGTCTGGTTGGAGGCACCAGGCTCAGTTTGACTTGTGTTGCAGGTAGGCTTGTCTTTGGTTCTCCTGGGTGGGTTTTGGATGTGTGCTGTCAGTAGCTTTGGCTGTTTTGAGCACAGGGGTACTACTAGCAATGGGGTATGGATATCTTTGTGCTTGTTAACTTATATCAAAATGCAGAAGGGGAACCTGTCGTAAAATAAAAGGTAGAACTCTTGTTTAGAGGCACAATGTCCTCCCTGCTTCATTCAGCCATGTTGTTCTATATGTTTAAGGAACTGGTAGGTGAGGGAGGATTTTTCTGATTGATGGTGCACAGCATTTAGGGTTTTAGCCAGCTCTCTGTTGTTGGAGAGAGATGTTCAACCCTTTGGGCTCTGCTCTGAAGCTCACTGAAGTCACCCAAAGCTGTCTTCAGTGAAAATGAAATGCAGAGTCAGAAGAGACAGCTCAGGTTTGTTTGCAGTAAGCAGGACTGCACAAACAGCGTGAGAAGTTTAGGTTGCACTTCAATTCACAAATAATTGGTATTATAATATAAACAATGCCTGAACAGGAGATTCCTAAATGCAGCTTGGAAGGAAGAAGCTGTGATATTTGTAGCTCTGCTTTATCAGATGCACTGTGACTGCATCTGGGCATTGTGGTGGTGTAACAGTGTAATATTTGTGTCATCAATGTGTTTTTGAGACAAAAAAAGGGAAGGTTTTGGCTCCTTGTGGTCAACAGACCTCTCAGGACAGAGTAACTGGCTGAACTCCAGTGTGGGCACCTGTATTTCCTTATTTAAATGTGCCTCTCCCTCCTGTCTGATGCTCTTTGCTCAGTGTTCCACTTCCACATTTAAATTGTTTTTTACCCCAACAGCCTGCCTAAGCGGCTGTCAGCTTACACTGTGGGTACCTGGGTTTCTGTCTGAAATGGCATCTGCTTGGAGTCCATGAAGTGCTGTGAGTTACTTCAAGGTGAAAAGCTCTCCAGAGGCAGCAGTTCCTGTGCAGGTGTTCTTCAGCCTGCAGAGGGTCTCTGCTCCTTGATTTCACTGTCCCTTAGGACATGGGAGCCTTGTGGCTTTCGTGGGGAGTGGGGGGGGTGCATGGAACAGGACAGTTTTTCTACCTATGTAGGTCCCTGGAGCTTTAGAAAAGAGGGCAGTTTTCCCTCTGCTGAGCAAGATGAGGAATGGAAAATGTGTCAGTCCCCTCCTGGGCTGGTGTTGCCTGCAGAGTGCTGCCCTCCAATAGGCAGCTTCCATGGCACTCTGGGTTTGCAGCCATGGTGGCAAACACAGCTCAGCTGTGCTGCTTCAGAGCAGAGTATCCTCACGTTGGGGAAGGGTTTGCTACAGCCCTGGCAATGATGCTTTTAATCCCCAAATAACACCCTCAGGATGTTGTCCCCTCCCTTCTCTGCTAAGCTTTGGAGGACTTATGCTGAGGTGTCATCAATCTTAAGAATACTTCAACATAAAAGATGTTTTTGGTTTATCTTGCTATATTTAGGCCTCACTTACAATAGGAGTACTAAACTTGGAATGTTTGGAGCATACAGGGGTGTTGATATCTTATATTTAGCTTGATCTGTCAGTTATACAAGCATCTGTCACAGACACAGCAGATGGCAGAAAGCCCTGACAGGGTTCAGAGGGAAAAGAACCAAGATCTTGGTTATTGGGGAGAGAGTATGCTTAGGAGTGAAAAACACTCATAAAACATATGTCTGTCTTCTGCGAGGAAGCAAGGGCTGGACTCTGATGTGGCATGATCAGCATGGATCTGGGAGAAGTGATTGCAATAATTTAAAGTTTGAAAGCTGAGCTGGCTCAAGAATGTCACTTGAGCTGGGGTGCCTTTTGGTTGTGGGGGCTGTACAAGGATAAATGAAAACTCAGTCCTTAGGCCAGGGAGCTTTGCAACCTGTTGGCTCTGTGGCTTTTGCTCTGTGGCTGCAGCTGTTGGAGCTGAGGTAAAAGATGTGTTTGACTGGGAGTGTGGCTTCACAGCCAGCTCACCCTGACTGAACTGTGTGTGATGTGCTGCCAAAAGGAGCAGCTCCTCTGCCTGTGCTCAGCTAATGTCCCCAACAAGCCCAAATCCAGTTGGATGTTCTGGAAGCTGTGCTGTGACTCACGTCAGCTGCCCGAGCCTGGCTGAAAAGTCAGCTTTCAGCTTCATCAGCCTGTGGGTTCAGTCACCATGGAGCTGGGAAAACTGGTGGTGCTAGCGGAAAATGGCGGAATGGGAGAAGAACGGGATATCTAAAGTTATGGGCTGGGCAAAAAGGGAGGCCCGGTCCTTTAAGTGGTAGCAGAGTCTCACATGGATCTCCCCACAGCATTCTCCTGCAGCTGCTGGGGACAGTGGCTGGACATGAGCCAGCTGTGCCCAGGTGGGTGAGAGGCCAAAGGCACCTGGCTGGATCAGGAATGGTGTGGCCAGCAGGATCAGGGCAGTGACTGCCCCCTGTGCTGGGCACTGCTGAGGCCACACCTCAGATCCTGTGCCCAGTTCTGGGCCTGTCACTGCAAGATGGACATTGAGGGGCTGGAGTGTGTCCAGAGAAAAGGGCATGGAGCTGGGGAAGGGGCTGGAGCATCAGGAGCAGCTGAGGGAGCTGGAGAGGCTCATCCTGGGGAAAAGGAGGCTGAGGGGGGACCTTCTGGCTCTGCACAACTCCCTGACAGGAGGGGAGAGCTGGGGGGGAGGGCTCTGCTCCCAGGGAACAGGGACAGGGTGAAAAGAAACTGCCTCAAGTTACACCAGGGGAGGTTCAGATTGGACATCAGGAATAATTTCTTCACTGAAAGGGTGGTCAGGCATTGGAAGGGGCTGCCCAGGGAGGTGGTAGAGTCTCCATCCCTGGAGGTGTCCAAGAAACAACTGAGTGTGGCACTTAATGCTTTAGTTGACAAGGTGCGGATGGTTCAAAGGTTCTACTTACTGATTCTGGGCATGTTTTCCAATATTAATGATCCTGTGGTTCTATTCTGTGATTCTAAAGGTGACTGAGATCTTGCTTTGGCAGGGTGTGTGTGTGCTAGGGGCTGGGGCTCACCTGGCTTTGACAAAAGAGGAGTAACTGTCCTAGGAATGCTTTTCCATCTTCACATGAAGATGTGTTTAGTGATTCATTGTGGTCATGTCACTTTTTCATGAACATGCACTTGCTTAGACAAACTACTTGTATCATCAATTAGGATGAATTATGAATTAAGTTGAATTGGCTGAAAACTACCCATTTTTGCAGACTGTACCAAGTGGTTTTTCTTCCCCAAGAAAATGCTTTCATTCTTTTGTTCAAAAGCAAGCAAAAAAAATCCCTGTGATAAATTAATTGATGTAGCAGATGTGGTGTGTAGTCACCAGGTAGGAAAATTAACCCCTTCTGAAATGCTGAGGCCCAGCAGTTTAAGTCACCCCTTCCCTCTGCTTTCAGTGCTGAACCAGGGAAGGGATACCAAGATGACCAGAAGGATGGAGCAGCTCTGCTGTGAGGAAAGGCTGAGACAATTGGGATTGTTGTGCCTGGAGAAGGGAAGGCTTTGGGGTGAACTCACTGTGGCCTTGCAGTGCCTGAAGGGAGCCCACGGGAAAGATGGAGAGAGACTCTTGACAAAGGCCTGGAGTGACAGGAAAAGGGGCAATGGCTTCACACTGGCAGAGAGCAGGTTTACATTGGATATTGGGAAGAAATTGTTCCCTGTGAGGGTGGTGAGGCCCTGGCACAGGGTGCCCAGAGAAGTTGTGGCTGCCCCATCCTTGGAAGTGTTCCAGGCCAGGCTGGATGGGGCTCTGAGCACCCTGGGATAGTGGAAGGTGTCCCTGACCATGTCAGGGGGTTGGAATCCCTTCCAGCCCAAACCATTCTGTGTTTCTATGCCCAGCTCACTCTTGTCTCCAGTTCTGGTGGAAGGAGGGAATTGCTATGTGTACAGTAGAGAAGGAGGTACCATTTGCAAGCTGCTGAGAGAAGCTTAAGGACTGGGGGAGGTGGGGTGGAAATAGGGAGAGAGGGGAAAGGATGAAGAAGTCCTAAAGCTTTCTATGTACCTGTTTACTTGAAATGTGTGGTGAGAATGAAACGTTTTTAAACAAACAACTTTGCAGCCAATAGAAACGAATCAGTGACTATAATTTTCATAGAAGTGCTTCATTTTCCATCTGGCTTGTCTCCAGGGCTTAATCAAGGCTTTCTTGGAAATACTGGCTTTGCAGTCAGTGTGAATGCGTCTCAGAGGCAATTCTTGGTTTGCTGCTTGCTTTCTGTGCAGCTGCAGGGATGTGTTTAAGTGAGTAGGATGCTGCTCTCTGTTCTGTTGACGGCACGTAGCTTTTCCACGCGTAAGTTAGTGGGAACCTGCTGAATCCCAGGAGTAGTATTAGCCCCTCAGAGGTAACTGAGCTTTTGTGCAAGTCCCAATTACTGGTTTTGAGAGCAACTTCTCTCCTGAAGAGGTGAATGAAGTTTTAGGTGCTTACCAATAAAAGTGAAAGTTGTTCTGGTATGCGGGATAGATTTGCAGTGAGTTATGTGAAAGGTGAAACTTGATATTGATGAAGGTTCTTCCATGAAGAAGTAAGGTTTTCCACACATTTCCTTTCACATTTTAATGTGCTTTGGAATAAAAGTGATTCATCAGGCTTTCTTGCTGCCAGTCAGGTGATAATCCCAGCGAGATAATGCTGAGTGGCATTGTTCTGGTGCAGACAGAAGACAGGGCAGCACTTTACTCTCCATACCCTGCTGCATGAAGCTGCCATCTCTGCTGGTGATCAATAATGCTGCACAAATAGCTGTGCCATTGGTTATAGCTGCACCTTGCAGACAGTGAGTATTTGCCCAGCAGCAGCTGATTGTGTGCACATTTCCAGGTAGATTTGAAGAAATGCATCATTTAAATTGATATCATCTGCTATTCAGGTACCTGAGAAAAGTATTTAAAGCATATTTTTGGTGGGGACTTATAAGTAAAAAGAACTCCCCCCCAGAAACCAACCAAACCCCAAACCTGTCACATTCCGTAATTCTGGCTTGTTAATAGCAGCAATTAAAACATCAACTGATAATCATTTATTTTTCTTTGTTTTCACTGGATCTGCCTCCTCAACTGATAGAACACTACTTCTTCCAGAATATCCTCTTACCGAAGAAAATGTTTTTAGCTGACCCCAAACAGATCAGCCAAAGGAATGTTAATAAAAGGAGTTATTAATAATTCTTGCACTGAATAGACTTTTAACTTTGACAGGAATACTATTTCAAGATGCAGCAGCTCAGCCTAAGGACAACAAGACATGTTTATTTTGTAGCTGATTCAACGGTTGGAGTTCAGTTACATCCAAATGCTTTGAGGAAAATTAATCAAGTAATGGGGGATGGAGGCAGTCAGGGGGAAGTCTGATTTTATTTCAGACTCCAGACCATCTGCTTTCAAAACAGACATTGTTCTTAGATGGAAGATACCTTTTCTTAATTATTTAACTTTCTAGGTACTTTTTTTGTTGGTATGTTGCCCTACCATAATGTGTTCTTATCAGCATGTAAAGTTCCTTGTTTTCCTGAGAGCTTCTGGATGCCTTTGTCAGACATTTTTGTTCTTGTGGAGGGAAAAATAGTCACTTTTTGGGAAGTTCAAACTGAAACAGATTATTTAGATGGCATTGAAGTCCTCAAACGACCAGTGGAATGTTGCTGAGGATATGGCTGAATCTAACATTCCCTCCTTTGGAACACAGGGGAGATGCCAGACACTTGTCAGCCTTCTTTTCTTGAAAAGAATATCCTCATACTCTTCCCACTCCTTTCCATGAGCAGGCAAGAAGGAGGAGCCCAGGGAACCACAGGCTGGTCGTGCTCACCTTGATCTGTGGAGAAAGTGATGGAATAACTTGCCCTGGGAGGTATTTCCAGGCACAGGAAGGTGATCAAGAGGAGGCCGCATGGGTTTACCAAAGGGATGTTGTGCTTGACCAACCCATACAACCTTCTGTGAGGGCATGACTGGGTTGGTAGATCAGGGGACAGCAGTGGACATTGTCCACCTGGACTTCAGTAAGGTTTTTGATACTGTGTCCCTCACAGCAGAGCAGATTGAGGGTGGGGTAAATAAGGAGATGGGATAGGATGAAGGGGATGGTCAGCAGCACAAAGTCTAAATGGAGGCCTCTAACTGGGTCCACTCCTGTCCAATATCCTCATTAATTATCTGGATGATGGGGCAGAGTATTCCCACAGCAGACAGAGAACTGGGAGCAGTGGCTGATGTCCTTGGGGGCTGTGCTGCCATCCCAGGGGAACCTGGGCAGGCTGGAGAAATGGGTGGCAGGAACTTCCTGGAGTTCAGGAAGGAGTGCAAAGTCCCGTGGAGCTGGGGAGGAAGAGGCACCAGTATTTGCTGGGGACTGAGTGACTGGGAAGCAGCTTGGCAGGAAAGGACCTGGCAGGCACCAGGATGGATGTGTGCCAAGTGTACTCCCGTAGCAAAGAAAGTTGAAAGTATCCTGAGCTGTCTCAGGAGGATCATCATCAGCAAGTCAAGGAGGGATCCTTCCCCTCTGTTTAGCACTGGTGAGGCTGTTGCCTTTCCCTGGTCTTAAAATTAAGAGCCAAACGCAGTTAAGGGAAAAGGGGTTTTTACCTCTGTACTTATTTAAGGATCCTTAAAGGTGCACCACTTTGTCTGGGTGGAATGCGCCAAAATGCAGATATACAATAGATTGTGTATACAATTTATAGCCCTTGGAAATTAGCATATCTATCAAAGCTTCCCCAGTGAGAGGCTTGAATGAGCCCCCCATCCCAAGGAATTTGACCTCTGGATGGGCCTATCTTAGTCTGCAGGATGTTCTAGGGAAGACCTTGGTTTCTCAGGATAGCACAGGGCTTTCTGACCTCCAACCACGAGGCCTCCAGGATGTTTGGTTTCCTGGCTTAACGCAACGCTGGGTCTCAGCTAAGTTATCAGACTTCAGCAATTATTACAAGTATGTGTGCTAAAAGCATTGAGGATACATGAAAGCTATATAATAGGGGATATAAAAGGGATATAAAAGAAAAGGCAAAAATCGTCATGGCATCAAGGGCACAGCTAGAGTATTGTCTTCCCTTCTGGGTGTCCATTAAAGAAAGACATGGATGTGCTGGAGAGAGTCTGATGAAGGGACTGGAGCATTTCTGCTGTGGGGAAAACCTGAGAGTGCTGTAACTCTGGAGAGATCTTACCAGAATTATCTGATGGGAGGAGGTAAATAAGATGGAGCCAGGCTTTTTTCCATGGTGCCCAGCCTCAGGACCAAAGGTAATGGACACAAACTAGAACAGAAACTGGTTTTTTTGGTTGTTGGTTGATTGGGTTTTTGTTTGGTTGGTTGTTTTTTGTGGTTTTTTGGTGGGTTTTTTGGGTTTTTTTGTTTTTTTTTTTTTTTTAAGTATGAGAGTGAGTGAGCACTGGAACAGGTTGGCCAGGGAGGTTTTGGAGTTTTCATCCTCAGAGATACTCCAAGGCTGACTGGTCATGTTCCTAGGCAGGCAGCTGTGGCTGGCCCTACTTGAGCAGGGGGATGAACCAGGTGACCTCTAGAGGTCCTTGATAACTTCAGCCTTTCTGTGGTCAGTAGTGAAAATAACCCACTGGGTTTCTTCTCAGTATTGACAAAAGGGCTGATCTGGGAAAAGCTTCTGCTGAGGGTGACTGTATTTAACTCCTGAATTTCTTCCTAATTTCTCCATACACTTCTGCAGAACAGAAGCCCGAAGGGACTCTTTTACCACTCACTCTGCTGTTGTCACTGATGTCACTGATTCCTGTCCTGAAGTTCAGGAATATACTGGAAACAATGACAGGAATCGCCATTTTATAAATAACAACATGACCTATATCTCTGTATTAGACATCTCTTTAAACCTCTGTTCTTCCTTTTAAGAAAAGACTGCTTTGTAAAATGCTTTTTATATTATTTCATACCTCTCAAGAGGCTGCTTTCCAGATCTTACCATTAGGACATTTTTGGTTGACACTTGTGCCATTTTTTGCACTTAAATTCATCAGTTTTAGTTGTAGACTCCCATTTTAATTCTCCATCCTGTGTCTGTCCTGTGAGAATCCCAAATGCCTGGAGATGGTTGTTATTCTTCCTCACTTGAGAGTCTGCCTGTGTAATGCTACAAGATGTAGATAGTGGTGGGTATGGTTTAGTATCTTTCTGGTGTTTCCAATTTTCAGAGCTGATAAGGTTGTTATACTCTCCTACACAACCTGGCTGAAGACTCACTTGGTGGCTGCATCATCAAACTGATTGCTCTGTTTCCCTTTTTGGCATTTAGTGCTGTTCTCCAGCAGCTCCACTATCCACTTCTCCTTCCCACTGCATATCTACCTTTTTAGGACTTTAAATAGATCAAGAATCCAGCTTGTTAAAGCAATTTGTGAAAGCATTTGGTGGCATTCACTTCATTCTGGCTTCTTGAAATCTGCCCAAAAAAAAAAAAAAGAAAATTCAGAGTTACAGAAGCAGTCAGAGCTGCAATGTGGTAGGAAGTTATTTGTATATGTATATTATATTTGTATTTATGTAGCCAATAAACAGTACCTGAGGATCTGAGTTGGCCAGGGCAGCAGAGTTATGTTGATTCTGTTGTTTGGAGAACAAATGACAGAGAAAGTATTAATCTTGTTTATATTTGTCTTGAAGAGTCTTTGAAGTAATTTTTGTATCCCTTCACTGTACTACTTGGGTTTTGGGGGTTCCAATGTTGGGGGTTCCATTTTTGTGTGCCTTGTGAATGCCATCTGTGCAGTATTGTGAATAATAATGGGGAGCCAGGCTGCAAATTAGTGCTAAACTATTAGAGCAATTAACATTACTTAATAATAGAATCATGGGATGGCCTGATTTGGAAGCGACCTTAAAGATCACCTCGTTCCAACCCCCTGCCATGGGCAGGGACACCTCCTGCTGGACCAGGTTGCTCAAAGCAAGGGATTATCTCCTTCCTAGACTATATGCACTGCATTTGGCTCACTCTGTTTTTTTACAGTCAATTGAGAGGAAAAAGAATTGCTGGGTGTGATTCATTGACAGCCTTAAATGTTGACCTGACAGTAAGTGTCATGCTGCAGAAATACCAGTTTGACCCCAGTGACTGTAATGGGAGTTCAGATCACTGGCTGAGTTGTTCAGTGAGTCCATAAATCACTGGAGATAAACTGGGTAAATCCCACCCCTAGTTTCTAAAATCTGTGAGAGATTAGGTACAGGTCTGATGAAGATTTTCAGCCTTGTGAGGAATGCCAGTGCCTTTGAGCAGGCCCAGATGACTGATGAAGTACCTGGGAAGCTCAAGAGCACAATACTTGAAATGTCTGCAGAAGAGCCTGTGATTCAATTGATGTAGTGGTATTTCAGAATCATCTTCCAGGTTTTAAGTATATTTTTGGTTTTTTTAGTCTCTGTATAAATACCAGAGTTGTCTTTGGCTCGTGCTTGATGGTTCATTACTAACTTTAATAGATCTGAGTGCATTGTTACATGGAGTTTTTTAGGGATAGATCCACCAAGTGATAGGCACTGAAGTGCTCTGTTACTACTTCAGCTGGGGCCACAGAAGGACCTGGGATGGAGTGGGTGGTGAGATGAAGAGGGTGACATCTTTTTCTCCATTTTCTAATTCCCTTCTCATTAATTGTGTTAATGTTGGGTCTCACATTTTGCATGAGTCAGGAGTGCTGAAGTGGTAAACATGAGTTTCTAATCAAGCACAAGTGCAACAAGAGAGAGGATGAGAAGAAAATGTGGAAAAAAGCACTGTAGACTCAAGTGGGGATGGTAGAAGGGGGAAGTGTGATGGTTCTGTTCTCTGGCCTTCCAGAGATCTCCATGGAAATGAGTCTACCAAGTTAAAAAATAAGAAGGCTGAGCTATGTGCTTTATCAAAAATACACCAGATTGAGGTTGAAGGCAGCACTTCTTAAAAAAAAAAAGAAAAAAAGAGTATTTTTGTCAAAGATAGGGAGGTGGGAGGAAAGTCCACTAATGCTTTGCAACTTAGTAGTAACAAGCACCCACAGGAGCAAAATATATCTGTGTGCCACTGTGCCTGAGGAGGAATGAATGTGTGAGTGGTTGTATGGAATGGAGGGATTGTATATTTGAGCAGCTGGATGGTAGGGGTTGTTCTGCTGCCTATGAATGAGAAGTTTGGCTTTCTAATCCTCTTTAGGTTGATTTTTTTCTCTTGCCCTTCGGAGCACTGAGCCTGGTAATCACCGAGTTCTGCCGGTGGCTTCCGTGCGTGAGGTGGCCTCACACAGATGAAGGCATTAGAATAATTGCTTGCACTAATCTCATAATAAAGGACTGGGAGGGCATTAAAAAAATGTGTTTGGGGAACTGTAGTCCATATGCACCATCACAGCCATGAAGGTTAATTTGAAGTTCTTGCTATATAAGTGCTGGATCTGATGAGGCAACCAGAGGGACACCCTTGTATGTGACAAACAAAACCTGCTGGGTTTTCTGCTGATGTAAAATGAGTTCCTAGCAAACAGATTTATGTGCAGTCAGCCCCTATCTACTAAAGCATGCACAACACATGGATGCAGGCACCCCCTTCCCTAATCTTTTCAGTGCCCCTACAGAAAATCAGTATTTCTTTAACATTCATAGAATCACTAAGTGGCCTGGGTTCGAAGGGACCTTAGACTATCTTTTTCCAACCCCCTGCCATGGGATGGAGCAGGGCAGCCACAACTTCTCTGGGCAACCTGTGTCAGGACCTCACTACCCTCACAGGGAACAATTTCTTCCTCATATCCAACCTAAACCTCCTCTCTGCCAGTGTGAAGCCCTTGCCCCTTGTCCTGTCATTCCATGCCCTTGTGAAAAGTCTCTCTCCGTCTTTCCTGTGGGCTCCCTTCAGGCACTGCAAGGCCACAATGAGGTCTCCCCAAAGCCTTCCCTTCTCCAGGCTGAACAATCCCAATTGTCTTGGCCTTTCCTCACAGCAGAGCTGCTCCATCCCTCTGATCATCTTGGTGTCCCTGCTCTGGACTGGCTCCAGTAGCTCCACATCCTTCCTGTGCTGGGATCCCAGGGCTGGAGGCAGCTCTGCAGATGGGGCTCAGGAGATTCCCACGCTTTGTGGCTCATGTGCTTCCAACATACTTGCATCAGTGGGAGCTTTTTCTCCTGGACTGCTCAGTGGTTTCCTTCTTATGGCATCAGTCAAAATAAATTTAACATTTATCCTCTAAGCTCACACAGCTCCAGGTGTATCAATAACTGCTGTGAAACTGCTTGGGTGGTTTGTTTTGGGTTTTTTTTTTGGTTTTTTTTTTCTCTCTGCCCAGAGGAAAATGAGGGTGCTGTGTCATGGAATAAATAAAAGGGGCTTTTTTACCTAGCTAGGAGTGCTGCTGTCCACCACTGATGAACAGAGGTAGGAAACAAGTGTGAAAAGAGAGGTACTGATGATTGGTTGGAAGTTGGAATGTCTTACCTCAGAAAGAGCCCAAGCCTCTCTTTCTGTTAAGTTTGTTCCCACCTCTGCATCACTCTGAAATCTTAAGAATCTTAATGCTTATATTTTAAGTCCAAGAGTGTGTTTTACAGATACTACACTTGATTTTGCCTGAAGATATAAACAGCACGGTCTTGAAGTCCTCTGCGCTGACAGAGAGCCCAGCCCAGCAGATATTGATTGATCCGAAGGGAAGCCTTTGGATGCTGATGCACAGCAAGATAGGAATATCAATTCCCCTCATGTCTCTTCCATGGTGGGAAAAATGCATGTGGAATATTCTCTCTTCCTGTCTTTGCAACAGATGGAAAGCACACAAACAGAAAAGCATGACTTTTAGATCTTTTTAGTATGGGGGGTGGGAAAGTAATAACTTGGAGGACAAGCCATAGTCATTGTCACTCCAGGAGTTTACTGTTATTAATTGTCAGCTTCTGTCCCTTATTTTTCCCTAATAAAGGCTCCAGAAGGCTTTTCTACTTAGTGAACAACCTGTTCTACACAACAGGGAGTAAGGAAGATTAATTCATCTCTATCTCAAATTTGGATGAGGAAAGAGTGGAACATTTGGTCTGTAGTGAGGGGACACAAGCTGCTTCTTCAAAGATGATCTTCCATAAACTCTAATTAAGTGGAATGCTGGGTTTTCTTTAGTTTTCCCAAGGCTGGAAGTGTGAGTGTGCATTTTTTTTATTTTAAAGCTGCGAGGTTTGTGCCTAAAAGCTCAGAGTCTTAGAAAGCAACATTTAAAACGTTTGAGGCACTGTTTGACACTGTTAAAGCTTCTCTTGTTCTCACCATCTAGACTATATTTTGACACTGCTTGAGCACGGAGGTGGGACCAGATTACCCACTGTGGTCCCTTCCAAATTTACCTATTCTGTGGTATTTGTCTGTCCTAGTGACATGACTTCTTCCTAATTTTTTGATGGGTAACCTTAAGAAAACATGCTGCTAGCAGTCATACTGCTCATTTATCTTAGTCTTTAAAGAGAAATTTCCTTCTCTACTACTTTTTCTGTCTATCCATTCACATCCCCTGTGATGCCTACTTGGCTTGTAGGCACCTTTCGAGGAAGCTGTGGTCCTGGGGCAAATTCAACTGCTCCCATAATCCATTAATATTGCTGGTCCTTAAGCCTGGCTGAGTCTTGCTGTGCCCTGTAGTGCTGTGTCTTCATGAACAGAGGGGTTTTATTTCCTTCAAAAGCATCAGCTGTGCTTCCTGGTATATCAAATTAGCAAAAATTTACTTAGAGAAAACAGCGTGAGTTACAAAGCGGGATTGTGTCTAATTGTGCTGGCCTTATTCCATCTGGGATTTCACCAGCCTTTTGCCTGTGATCCTTGTTGGATCAAAGCTTCCCTCTGAAGTGCAAAGGATTGGAAAATGGCAAGAGGGAGGAGGATTCCATTCAATTCTCAATATCCTGAACTAAAGCACCCTGGTGATGTCACTCTGGTATCCTGAACCTGAAAATCACAGGAGACCCATCAACTTGAAGGGTAGCATCAAATTCCAGATCTCTGGAAGGCCAGGCCAGGCACCCAGGTACTGTCCCAGGGTTTAGGGTAGGCACCCTCATATGTTAAATTTGCCTATAGAGTGATGAAGGTCCTTCCACTGGTCTGTTTTGCACCATGAATATAACTGATTTTAGCAGTGCTTAGAAAAGAGCTATTGGCTGCTCTTTAGATCCTATTTATGCTCTAAATACCATGGATGAGTGCTTGCCATTAACAGGAAAAATGTCCTGTGTTTTCTCTGAGCCATTAGAAGTGTGTAGGTGCTCCACCTGCACCCCCTTCTTCCCCATTTTTGAATCCCTCAGCATCTGGACACTGAACTTTTGGGAGTCATGCTATAATTCAGGTATACTTCTTCCTTAAGGGCTATCGACTCCTACATTTCCAATCCACAACAGTGGAGTTTTTCTTAAGCAAATCCAAAACCATTGCTAAAAGTAGAGGTAGAAATGAACAGGAGTCTAATTCTAGTCAAGCCAATAATATTGCTGTAAACAAAATTTATCCAGTAGCCATCAAGATACTCTTACATAAGCTTTAGAGATCTCCTGAATTAGCTGTTTAAGAAGGAAAACAAACAAACAAAAAAACCCCCCAAAACAAAAAACAAAACCAAAACAACAAAAACTCCCCCAAAAAAACTGGCCAAAAAAACAAACAAAAGAACCAAACCAAAACACAACAACCCCCCCAAAATCCCACCCCAAAAAAAAAAAAAAA
>VZRO01008074.1:97858-115261 GCA_013397915.1 Daphoenositta chrysoptera
CCAAAACAAAACCCCAAAACAAAACACTGTGCTCCCTTCTAACCTGACCCATCCTGTGATTCTGTGAGCTGGTTTTATTTCCAATTCAGCATAAAGCTCAGGATTTTGGTAGGAGGGTGGGTGAGTTGAGTTGGGCTTGCCTACCTGCCCCCTGTGGCACCTGCAAGCCCTGAGCCAGCTGACATTGTTTCAGTACAGAATGATGAAACAAAAATCAGAGGATGAGCAAACCCTGGCCTGCAGCCTTTGAACGTAATCCACCTGTCCACCAGCACTGACATCATCTCCTGAAGAAGGAACTGAGAGGAACTTCGGTGTTGAAACCTTGGAGAGTTCAGTATAGCTTTGTTGGACAGGGTCTCCTGCCCTTTGATGGGGGCTAAGATCAAGCTCTTTGACATATTTAATACCTTTTACATACACAGCAAAAATTATGTTTGGAGAGAGTCAGTGTTTGAAAGGTGAGCATCGATTTTTTCAGTGTTCAGCTCTGTTTTAGTTCCTACACAGACCCTGTCCTCTTTCACACATTCTCTGGCAAGATGAGGGAGCTCAGTGACTGGCAGTGAGTGTTTTCTTGTCTCCAGCGAAGGTGGGCTGAGGGAATGCTGGGGAGTGGCTGGGAGATGCTGTTAAATACAATGGGAATGCTCAAGGAATGTGCAAGTACTGCAGAGCTATGTGTGTGGTGGTGGGGCAGGAATTTTTGAGAGATCCCACGAAAAATGCTACAGTATGTCGAGGTTTGAAAACAAACCAGTGAGAGACTGCAAGTAAGAAATACAATTTAATAGGAAGAGAAAAAAAAAGTAATATAAAAGAATAGTACAAAAAACCACTGACAGAGTCAGAATACAACCTGACACCCTGTTGGTCAGGGTGTTAGTAGCAGTCCGAATGAAGTGGTCCTGTTGAAAGCGGTGATCCTATAGAAGGGTCTGGTCTCACAAGGTCCAGCGGTGGCTATGTAGCTCTTGTCCTCTGGGAATCCAGTGGAAAAGGCTGCTTGTGGTGTTTGAAATCTCAGTTTATATCCAGGATGGAATGCTTGGTTCCTCCCTCTGGCCAGAGCATCTCACAATGGGATGATGTAATTTTGTCAGTCATGTGGCAAGGCCTTGATGGGCCATTAACAGGAGATTGTCCGGAGGGGATTATCTATGAGTTGTGCACCAAGGCCTTGATGGGCCCATTCACTGAAGATAGTCCGGAGGGTGGAGGCAAGCAACACCACCCACCTGGTTTCAACAGCTCATGTAGATGGTAATAGAATACACTGCAACCCAGGACACAGTAACACAGAATGGGAATGCTGGAAGAGACAGTGAAGTGAAGTGAATTTTCCCTACACATTGCAGACAGTGGAGATAGATACTTAGGTCTTGTGGGACAGAAACCCTTATTTTTAAAATGAACTGAGGATGGTTTGTTCTAAAAACAATCAAGATTCGTGCTACAGATTTCAGCAGAATGGAAGAATTTCAAAGCAAATGAGTTAAGCTAGGAAGAAGAAAAGTAGGATGAGAAGGTGTAACAAACATTTAGAAGGGCTGCATGACAAATGTCTGCATCATCTGTCTTTTTGCTTTAAATTCTGTCACTTCTGTATTGTCTCCTGAATACCAGCATTAGGAGAAAGAGAGTTATGGTGTAACTTGGGGTGGGTGGGTAATACTGTATTGAAAAGTTCCACAGGGAAATTTTGTCTTTATTGTTTGCATTACCATACTACCAAAAGGCCTTTGGGAATCAGAACATTATTTTCTCGGCCCTATGTGGCAGAAATTTCTCCACTATAAGCAAAAACTCTATAAAGAAGAAGTGCAGTGGTAGGGAAGATAAGAACTGGAAGCAATACCAGGAAAATCTGTTATGCATATTAGTATTGCATAGAAATCTTGATAGGAGACAAAATTGGATTTTAGAGTATTTACTTCTGAAATAAGAAATGCTGTGCTGAGTCTGTGGAAACAGCTTTAGAGAATTTAGCTTTCTGAGCTCTCATTTTTCTTTAATGCAAGAAATATGCTACTGGTGCAGTTCCTGGGCTCTGTAGACTAGGGAATGCTGATGGCATCCTAGAGAAACTTCCTCATGTCACTGGAGGAAACTGGAATTGTGGGATAAACAGGTAAAGAAAAAAAAACAGGCTGGGAAAAGGTTAGTGACTTACCACAGAGCCACTAGCATCTATATAGGTCAGATTCCAATAGGATACCTGGGCCACTGGCAAAGATTCCTGAAGGTAATGGATTGCAGGTGTTATAATCTTACTTTCAGCACGGCTGTGATCTCTGTGGAAAACCTGCCTTCATAATTCATGAGATCTGTACTTAAACAGCCAAAATGAGATACTGTTCCATCATGAAGTTCAACCTTTTCCCTCTCCAGAGTTCAGAGGATGCTGGATTTCTGAAGGACAGGGCAGGAGAGGCTCCTGAATGGAACGCGTAGCTCCAGAAGTTATGGTGGCCTGGCTCATGCCATGTACTACAGAGCTTGCAGGGAGCACTGGGTGTGCAGCTCCTGGAATGTGCTTTTTCACTTGCAGCTTTTTTTTCCTCCAAAAAAGTCCATTTCAGCCATGTCTGAAATGAATCGGAGAGATCTTGGTCACAGGAAAGCACAGGCATTGTTCCATCACAACTGAGCCTGCCTGCTGCTGGATTTGGGTCAAAATTCAAGCAACCCAGAAATTACATTTATCCATTTTGTAGATGACATGGCTGTGTATTTGTCCCTGGGAAGAGAGGGAGTTGTCTTTCCTGATTATTTACTTGAATACCCACAGTTCTTTGACTCCTTTCTTTAGAAACAGGGCAGGACAGTTCCCGTAAATTTAAGCAGTTGTCATGTAAAAATCATGAGGAAGTACAGGCAAGGCTTCGTGGCCAGCACTGAGTGGAATTTGATCACTGTTTATTGTATTGACATATTGGAAGAGGTTTTGTTGTCTAACGTGGTTGCTGATTGATGCTGGCATTAGTGTATGATTGCCTCTGAAGGTTTCCTGTCTCCTCTGCAATATCTCAGAACAGAAAGTTATGGCAACAAATTTTAGAGAAGCAAAAGGGTTGGCCTCCTGAAAAAAAAATAAAAAATAAGGCTGGGGTGGAGTTAGATGGTGATGAGAAAATCTTATGGACTCCAGTTTTCAGGAGCTCCTGCACGTGTTTCTCTGGCCAGAAATGCACAGTATGAAAGAGAATTGGGGAATCTATTAAACCTCTCTGTTTAAACCCTTTCTGGGCATTGCTTCCTTATTTGCTTCCCTCGTGAAATCAAGGCTTTTACTTTATTAGGGATTATGCCTAGATAAAGCCATATCTGTGGAGAGATACTTTTTCCTCTTTCTTGACTGAAAGGTGTTCACGTCGGGAATCTCTCAACAAAGACCCAGGAATAGTGTGTCTGCTGCTAAACTGCTCCTACTGTTATGTGCTCATAGGAGAAACTTATTGCCTTTCCCACTGGTGCTCAGGAGAGATGATTTGCCTTGTAACAAGGACTCTGAAAAAAAACAGAATGTGATGTTACCTTTATTATGATTTCCTGGTTTGTTTGGGTTTTTTTAAAATGCTACATTAGTGTGTCTATACTTACATCTATAGAATATACACAGTCCATTCTATAAAAAACAACACTGCCTAGAGTTGACCCAAAAGATCATCTATTTTCTCCTTACATACAGTCTTTACAACTTGAGATATTTTATATTGGAGCACCTAAATTTGTTGAGGTTTGGTTCAGCAATGTCACATGAGAGCATTTGAAAAACAAAATTTTTGAGGGGAAATTTTGAGTTTTTGTCTGGGAAAAAGAAGTCAGAGGTTAGAAGACCAAGAAATGTTTCACCTTATGTTCCAAAGTGCTTTGTATTTGGTTTGCGTCAGTACCTGTCCCCAAGAGCTGGCACCTTGTCCTTAGAGCATTCCCATACGTGGGACAGGCTATGAGGTTGTGCAGAAAGACAGCAAAAGGCTTTAAAAGGTTTAAAAAGACCTTTTTAAAAGGCTTTAATTAAAAATATAGGATGGGCAGTAGTGACTGGGTGCAGGCTTGCTCAGCCAAATCCACTGATCAGGGAGGGGTTGATTTGACTGGCTCTTCTTTATACCCTTTTACATCCTATTTTTTTCCTCCCCCCTTGTTTTGCCCTGACCCACAAAACGTTCCTTAAATTCAGTCCCTCAGGCCCATCTCACATATCCTCAGATGTCCTATTCCTCATTTCCTCCTTCTTATCAGTTACAAATTCCGCTCCAAAGCTGTGCCTGACAGTCCTTGGTGGTCCCATCAATTAGTGGCTAAAGACATTTGCTCTTTCCCAGTGCCTCTCTCTCTCCTGTGCACCTGGCTGGTGCCTCTGCGTGTTCTTGTTTATAAATTTCTCCTTCATTTCATATTCCCTTGGGAGTGAAAAGGTCCTGGAGTGGATAATGAAGCAGAGGCCCTCACCTTCCATATACCCATAGAGTGGTGGCTCCTGTCTTGTCCTGGAGGCTCAACGCTGGATGTAGCCCTCGAGTGCTACAAGAGCTGATCAGGGAGGCAGAACTTGTGTTTCTAGCATTTCCCCTTCATTACAATTGATTAAAAGTGTTTCTAATATGGCACTCACAGCACTGCATGGTATGGGCAGTACTCCAGTGTGTTGTTTGCTTGGCTATCTCAAAACCTGTAATCATCCCTGAAACAGAACTCATTTCTGAAGCAATGCTCTGGGCAATGGTTCTGATGCTGTTGCCCTTAAAAAACAGCCAAGGTCTAATTGTGGTTAGAACAAACTTTCAGAAGAGAGTTCAACAGCACCAGGAACTTGCGTATTTTATACAATATTTTTATTTCACCTGGATAGAGAGAATCAAGTCCTTATTACTTCCCTATTTACAAATTATTGTTTTCAGTAGAAAATGGCTGGAGATGGCCCAGCACGATCCTGTTGAGAACAGTGGTGCAAAGATATTTTCTTATCAGCACAGAGCCTTAGACTGGCTCTGAATGGGAGAGCACTCCTGAGATTGTTGTCTTTCTCTTCCACACAGGTAATAAACCTGAGTTAGAACCAGCAGTGCAGATTCAGAGATTAAAATCTGCCCTTCACCACCAGTTAGGGTGCTGCCTGTTAGGGGCAGAAGGCAGCATGTTCTCCCTGTGGAAAGAGAGGCAGAACTGTGTTGCCAAGCTGTAACAGAAGAAGAGCTGTAATGAGCCTAAAAGAAGCTGGGAGAGTATTAACTTACACAAGTGACCAGAATCTGTAACTGATACAGAACAAAACAGCATCTGTGTCCTCTCCCTGCTTCAGGGCCAACAAATCTCTTCACTCTCATAGCAACAGCCACACTGAACAGACCTGCAGGAACTTTCATCACCCCTACCAATATGTGACCCTTGTCCTGCTGCTCATGTTAGCAAGGACTCTTTTTTCCATCACCTCTCTTCAGGCAGATTGGACTGCCCCTCATTCTTCTGATGAACTAATCACACCCTTGGATGACAGGCCAGCTAGAGGGGAAGAAATATGGGGAGCTAAATATCATCCTGTGAGCAGGATAAACACATACAAGAGTCAGGAAACTGACTTTGACTTCTGAAAATGTCTCTATATAGCAGGAAGGGGGAGGATCTGACATCCAGCTTTCAAAGCTACGTTGCAGAAGGGGGTCAAGAGGGGTCAGTCTTCTTTCCCTTCCAGGGAAGGCTTCTGGAGGCTGGGAAAGAAAACAAGATATGCTTTGCCTGTGGCTTCTCTTGTTGGTTTGGAAGACTCCATGTACCTTTGGGTACTTCTCCTGCACCAGAATTTCTCTGCCTTGCAGGAGCTGAACTGGGAGTGTAATTTCTTTTAAATAGTCTCTCTATTTCTCCTGCAGCCTCCCTTCAGGCACTGAAAGGCCACAACTAGGTTCTTTGGTCTTGCCCATTCTCTTTCAGGATTAGGTCAGAGCTCTTTACCTTGCACTAAAAGCATCAGGAAGAATCAGGGTTTGTCTCAGTCCAGTCCCCTGTTCCTGTATAATCTCCGTGTCTAATAATCATTCCTGTTCTTATCCTAGTCTGTGGGAATGGGACCTTCCTGCTGCTGCCCTCCAGGTAGTGAACTCTTGTACAGAGTAAAGAAAATATGCATTCTTGAAAGTCCAGTGGCTCTGTGAGTCTTTAAAGGCATCAATTCTATCCATAAGATTGGCCTTCGAAAGTGTTTCAAGCATCCAAGAGCATCAAATCCAGTGAAAGACAAAATGGTTTAAATTTCAAACTGGCCAAGTGCTATACGAAGATTCCAAAGTCTCTCAGGTGTTTCAAGCCTGTAATAACTGCTTAAAGATTGCTTGGAGCTAATTGATTGAGAGTTAGGCACCTTTGAGAATCTGAAAGTGCCTTGACCTTGTTTAAAACCATATACTCTGAGCTGATGCTTGCACGTAAAACCATTTGGGTCTTCACTGGATGGAATTAAAACAGAAAATAACAAAGCAAGGTGCTGCATGTCTTAGTAAAAGTAAGGATGCCTTCAAAGACAGTTTATTTCTTGTTCATTTTCCTATAAATGGTAACAAATATAAATTAATGTTTTACTAGTTCAGCTACTATATTTTTTTCTTGGTGTATTACTGTCCAATCAGAAGTTTTTTGAAGAAGTAACAGTTCACCTGGGAAAAATCTGTTTCATTTTCAAGAGAAGTGGGACAAAGAATTACTCTGCTTTTGAAACCTTCCACTTTTGTTACTGAAGGGTGTATTTAATGTGCTAAACCTTTCTTAAATTATTTGATGCTTACATATAGGGGTTTTTATACGGGCATACCTATATCTTGCAGCACATTTGGTGGTAGTAATTGAAGAGTTTTAATCCAAAGGAGAGAATCAAATCTGCACAGTCTGATTTTTATTAGCATAATACTCTGTATCTGGTGTCGCAGCCTGCCGTGGCCCGGCTGGCTATGACATTTCGATGGCAAAGAGACAGGAAGGATCCCTGTGTAAGAATTCCACAAAGTTATTTATTCATAACTTTGTGAAAAGGGCTCAGAGGCAAAGACAAAGTACCAGGCAAATCCATGACTTATATAGGGGGTGGGAAGAGCACCAGGGCCCAATGGGCTGGGGGCACAGGGGCGGTGCATGGGTGGAGTCGGGGTGCAGGAACCAAGGGGGAAACGGTGAGGGAGGGAAAAGGGAACAAGGAAAGTGGAGGAGGGAGAACTCTCTGGATCAGGGACATGTGAGGTAGAAAAGGGGCAGGGAAGCCAAGTGGGACAGTGGAACTGAGGTACATTAGCATAATGAACAGAACACCTTGGGAACCGTCCCAGCCCTGCCAAGCCAGGGAGGGCACCCAGAGCCCCTCCCTGCTGGGGGCCCTCCTGTGGGCAGGGACAACCAGTTCACTCACCAGCACAATCTGGCATCACCTTTTCAGAGATAAGTCTTGTCCCACTGTGTAGAGCAGCTTGTCATGTGATTTTTGTCTTGCTTTAGAGAATCAGAACTTGCTGGTGCTTCATTTGTACTCTGAGAGCTCTGGAAATTTTTTCCACCCTTCTAGCTCAAGGTTGCTCCAAGTGCATTGCTGATTTTTTTCTGTTTTGTTCAAAGAAATCAAAGGGAAAACTGCAAAGAAGATTTCTTGATGAGTCTCATCAAAAGTTTGTGCCCTGTTGTGCTCTGAGTGGGCAGATTCAAGTTTTTTCCTTTATGAACTGAATTGCATCACACCTGGCTGAGGTTACTCCACAAAGCTGAACCACAGAGTTGCTTGTATGGAATATTGACTTAAACAAGTGAAATGTTCTTCTGGAGCTCTGGAAGGTGATCATCCCCAAACCTTAAAGGTTCAAACTTAATTTGAAATTGCTGATAGGATTTGTGTGATGCCATCCCTTCCTGAGGATGAGGAGGAGACAACACAGCTGCACTTGCACAGTAGTTCTGCAAGCAGGTTAATCTTTCTGACTGATACATTCCAAGACTACAGAAAGACTGGTTTGGACTGACTTCCAGAGTACCAGTAAATAAGGCTGTCTCTTCTGATGTCTAGCCTTATTTTGAGCAATGTTTTCCTTATCAAAATTAGATACTATCAGATAGAGTCTCTGGGGTGAAGAAGGGAAACAGATTTGCGAGGCATTGCCATCATCTACTGTGCTGTGTCACGCCAGGAGGGAAGTAGGAAGAAGGAGTGATAAGAAATTTATGTCTTGTATTTTATTACTCATCCAAAGTCTTCAGTTATTAGCGCTATGCTAATGAAGTCTTTTTGGATTGTCTGACAGATCTTATGATAAACTCCTTAACAAGACAATAAAATGGGGAGGATGTCGATTGGGTAATTAGCTGATAATCAATATCCAGCAGCTGTGACAAGATGGCAGGCAGATATCAGGCTGTGCTCGAGGCTTTGGGTACTTCGTTGGTTCGAGTTTCAGGGAAGATGCTGCCAAAACAATAATAATTGCATTGTGTGACAAGAGTTGGGATAAAGGAATAGCAGCCTAATAGTGACATTAATCTAAACTGAAGATGTAGAAATCCTTTCTCCTACACAAATTGTTATGAAGTGGTTGATCCTGGCAATTTGAATTTTTTCTTGACATGGGCATTAGGCAGGGAAGATATGAAATGCCCTGGGTAGAACCTTAAATTCCTAAATCTCCAAGGAGCCAGGAATATCAGCCCATGTTACATTAACCATTTAATTATAACTTCATGGATGCAAAGCTGATTGGACCACTCCTTTACTATCTCAGAGACAACTGGAACAGGATTTACTTCATTTATCTGTAGATATCGACAGCAAAGACTTAGACATAGTTCTGAGCAAGATACCTCAATTCCCATGATATCCAGAAACAAGGAGCAGGAGTTGTCTGGTGTAAGGAGCTGTCCACATTCTGATGGTGATGAGGTGCATCCTGGAAGTCTCTGGTTCTGTTCATTACCTCTGGAAGCCTGGATGGCCACATCAACTGCCTGAAGTTCAGAGAGATGAACCTCACTGTGATTAACTGCACCACAGTTATCAGTGAGAATAAGAACTTGCTTGGAGGGAGTCTGTGTGGCAGATCCAATGGCACAGTTATGTTTTGCTTAATAATACGCAGCTGGAACTTTGCTTAGTGAAATTCAGCTAATTCCAAATGTAACTTGGAGATAGACAAGGGAGAGCACAACTTGGCCATGGAATCATAGAATGGACATTAAAGATCATCCAATTCCAACCCCCTCCTGTGGGCAGGGACAACTTCCACTATCCCAGCTTGCTCAGAGCCCCATCCAGCCTGGCCTTGGACACTGCCAGGGATGGGGCAGCCACAGCTTCTCTGGGCAGCCTGTGCCAGGGCCTCACCACCCTCACAGGGAACAATTTCTTCCCTATATCCAATCTAAACCTACTCATTGTGAAGCCATTCCCCCTTGTCCTTTCACTCCAGGCCCTTGTAAAAAGTTCCTCTCCATCCTTCTTGTAGGTCATCCCTTACCTCTCACTACCAATCCATGAAAATCCCAATATGATTTCCCTATATGATTTTCCATTGTGCTCGGTTGCCCTGGGTTGGTGAGAAACACACAGTATAGTGGACAGGATATTTCCTCTGAAAATTAAGGCTGAGCCCTATTCTTGATTTAACCACCTAAAAATGAGATTTTTTTTTTTTTTTTGACAAAATTCCTGAATGTCATACAATTCCCTTCCATCCTAGCTGGAAGTTCAGGGGGTTTCTGGACTTGTGTGTGAGGTAAAGAAGCAGGCTGGAGGAGACAGGGTGGGCAACCTGGAAGCATTTCCCTCTCACGTAGCAGAGGGGGACATTAAAAAATGTCTCCTGGAAGTTTCTGCCCTTGCTAAAAACTCTCCTGAGGGCTGTGCTGTGCTGCAAAGCACCTCAGCAACTCCTTTTCTTCCCTTCAGTTTGTGTCAAGTCTGGCTTGCACTGCCCAACTCAAACCAGGAAAGGGTGACCACTGCTTTCACAGAACCTCCTAATGGATGAGAGACCCTGGCTTGAGATTTAGCTCAGAAATAGGAAATAAGGGTTGGGGAAAATAAAGAAAAAGCCAAAAAAATGGCAACCCATCAGAAGCAGTTGCCACAGCTTCTTGCATACTAAAGCAGGTTAGTGTTCCAGGGTTGTACTGCTAGGAGAATTTGACAGGTTTACACTGAAAGACACCACTTAAAAGTGCTAACTTCTTTTAGCTTAGCCTTATGGAGCCTTTTCACTGCAGACTACAGAGCTGGCTACAGCCTTCATCATTCATTCTTAAAATGTGAGGTTAATGTGTAGCTACATTGGATATTAAGGGAAACAGATGGAGCAAGGAACACAGTGAATCACAGGGAATCTGTTCAAGAATTTTTCTCGCTAAGAGGTTTTTTCCTCACTGAGCTTGCCTTAAGTATCAGAGAAAGCTCAAATTGTCATCTAAATGCCAGTTCCACTGCTCCCTGGTTGGGATTTGAAGCTTCCAGCTAAATGTTAGGTTTGTCTCTTTGGGCTGGGACCCAACAAGGAGAACCAGCAAATTCTTTCTCATGGACTTTAAGCTGGATCCTTGTTCCTACTCTCCCCTGAAAGTCTCAGCCTTTGATTTCCTGATGACCTGCAGTATTGTGCTTTGTTAAACCTCACATGCAGGCCTGCTTATGTGAGTCATAAGAAGACACTCCCAGTTCCTAACAGAAGCCATACGTCATATCTAAATTTACTGTAATTCCAGACTACCCATCAGCTTTCTGGCCAACTGCCCCAGGGCAGGGGATGGCTGTGTGGTTATGTAAACAGGGTTGTTGGAAGCACCAGGGGAGGTCAGCTGGCACGATCCCCACAGTCAGAAACCCACATTGCTCTTCGATCAGATAGGATGAAGGAAGAATGTCTCTGATGATCTCAGCTGGGAGCTGATAACCTTCCAGAGCTGGATAAATAATAA
Organism: Daphoenositta chrysoptera; assembly: GCA_013397915.1. Lineage (NCBI taxonomy): Eukaryota > Metazoa > Chordata > Aves > Passeriformes > Daphoenositta > Daphoenositta chrysoptera. The sequence goes on from VZRO01008074.1 coordinate 108,797, forward strand.
ATGGCTCCAGTGATGGTTGTCTCTGAAATATGCTAATAATTTTGGTAGAATATACTGGATGGCATGGGTGCATGTCTGTGCCCTCCAGGTGATCTTGAGTTTGTCACTGGTGTGTTAGGGAACAGAAACTGAGGGCCTGTTGTGAATCCAGTGGTTATTCCCTGGAGGAAATGATCAAGGGAAGCATCACCACCTCCTGATGTTTTCAAAACTGGATGGCTTTCAGGAAGGAGAAGCTTCAGCTCAATATCTCTCATTGTGTTAAATGAAGAAGCAAATGGGTGAAATTGAAGTCTGTGGAACACATGGGGATGACACCAAGAGATCATATGGCTCCTTTGTGCTTACATCTTTCAGAAAATCTTTTGCCTGTATTTTCTGTTAAGAGTTTGAAGCAAAACATTTCTAATCGGCTTTTGAACTGGTGAAAAAAAGTGATAATTTAATTTTTTTTCTGTCACTGTCCATTCTGAGAAAAATGTTTTGGCTTGATTTGTTGTCATCTGGTTTTCAAGCCTTTTTTTTTTTTCTTTTTCTTTTTTTTTTTTTTTTCCCCATAGCTCATATTGCTATTTGTAATCTGCAAATCATATTGCAATCTGTACCCTTGGAACAAGATGATTAGAGCTTAGTATCTGCCCTTACTGAACTAATCCTCTTGGTTGTGATGTGTGGCAAAGTGGCAGCTCTGAAAGCCTTTGGTATCTTCTCCCCTCGCCCGCTGGGTGGGATGTGGTGAGGAGCTGTGCTGCTTTGCATGGAGTGAGAGCAGAATACTCCCTGCTGTTCCCTCTGCAGGAGGGAAGGACTTTGCATCAAAATTCCAGCAAAACCACCCTGCTCCTCTTTGCTTACCTCCACACAGGCTGGGGATGGGGAGAGGGAATACGTCAGTCTTCCCATCCATCTTCAATTCCACCTACTTTGTCTTTGGAGTGCGAGGTACACTCAACCAATTTTAGGCCAGGAGATAAAAATCTAAGGCCTTTTTTCTTCCTCTGAAGCAAGGAAAGGAAACCCAGGTCCTATTAAGAGGGGACAGAAATCTGTGTTGGTGTTAAGGCTCCCATTTAGCTGACACAGGTAGTTTGTTCTTCCAAAAGACTCCATCTGGGCTGACACTTGGTGTCTCCTGAGGCAGGAAAAGGCAGAGTTAACACATTGGCAAAGTCAGAGCTGGAATCCTGTACCTGTTCTGTACAAGGTTTTAGGTTTGCAGTGTCAGGGGTCAGGAAGAGACTGGGGGAGGTGCAGGAAACCTCTTTCCCATCTTTGCAAGGGGCTGGAATCCTGTCTGTTTTCTGTGCTGAGGTGGTGTGGGGTCTTGGTTCTTTCAGTCACAGAATCATAGAATCCACTGAGCTGGAAGGGGCCCACAAGGATCATTGAGTCCAGCTCCTGGCCNATATCCAGCCTAACCCTCCCCTGACACAGCTCCAGCCATTCCCTGGGTCCTGTCCCTGGTCACAGAGCAGAGATCAGGGCCTGCCCCTCCTTGTGAGGAAGCTGCAGAACTGCTGTGAGCTCTGGCCTCAGTCTCCTCTTCCAGCTGAACAGACCAAGTGCCCTCAGCCACTTCCTTGCGTGGCTTTACCTCCAGGCTCTTCACTGTAGCTGTCACCACTTTCCATAGCCTGACTGCATCCCTCAAAAGGAGCTGGTGCTTACACAGGCCTGATGCTTTATGTGGCACTGTTTGAGATCTGAAATGTGCCAAGTAAACTACAAAAAAGAAAAAAATGCCTTGTCCTCTCCCTGTTCTTGCTCCTTGTTGAATAGGCCGTGGTGTCATCCAGTGAGACAAAGAACGGTGTTTTTCTTCCCTTTTCTGTGTGGTAGGTTTTGGTGGTGGTGTTTCTGTATCGCTTGGTACATCTCTGCCACCTTTGAGACCTTCCCTTAGCATTCATGTCACTCCCCAGCAACAGCCTCTGGGTGCTGGCAGGAAGCAGTACAATACCAAACCTGTGGGTGACCTGGACAGGTGGTCAAAGCCCTTCCTAGACCAGAGGTAGCAGGAACCCTGCTCCTGATTTACACTGCTGGAACTTCTGTGGCTTGAATGGAGGCTTTCCTCACCCACCTCCTCACCTGTGAAGTGATGGGAGAGCCAGGGTGAGCATTTCTCCCCTTCCCTTGCAAGGTGGGTGTTGTGTGGCGTGTGGCTTTGGTCCCCTGTGTCACCGTAGTAACAGCAAGGCGTTTCCTGGCAACTGTCAGGGTTGCTAAGAGAAAAGTCGGCAGCTTTGGTAGATGTGACATCTTTGACATCCTCCACTCACATTACATTGGGATGGGTTTGATGGAGAGAAGATGGCCTGGTGGCCAAGTCTCATCTCCTTTGACCTGGCTGAATGTTGGTTTTCAAAAATAATTACAGTGTCTGTAAGGCAATGGAACAGCCTGTCTGGGAGATAGGGGACATGGATCCTTGTGTTTGCCATCCTTGGTCCATTCAATAACTACAAGTGACACTTCCTGCCCTCTGCTAGGAGATGAAATGAGTTCTGGAAATAAAAATCACTCTTTAGGTACTGAGTGTTATCACTGGTCTTTGATGCTCTGGTTCCCAGATTGATTTCAGAGGTGGCTTCACTGAGAAAGAAACTTTCCTCAGGCTGTATCCTCTGACAGTGCTTCATTCTTAAAAGAGTTTGCTTCCCAAACCCACCTGTCCATGGGGTGAAAGCTGTGGTTGGAGTGGGGCATGTGTGTGGGTGGGGGAAGGAGCAGCAGGTTCCCTCAGGTATTACTCCAGCCTAGCTCGATGGAATTCAGCCCAGTTGTACCAAGGCAAAGCTAAAAGCAACATAGTGATGAACTGATAAATCCTATTTGCTCGCATCTGCCCACTCGGAACCAGAGCTGGGGACATCTCTCTGCTGCTGTGTGCCAGAGCATGTGCAGAGGGAGTTGTTGTGCTCTCTGCAGTGCTCAGGAGACAGATGGTGGAGCCCACCCATTCTGAAGAGTGCCTACAGAGAGGAGGATTTCTGCAGTGCGGTGGTGCTGGCAGACGTGGCAATGGCAATGTTCTTACATTTCACAGAACTGACTGGTCTCAGAAGTGATATTTTACCAGTGTTCTCTTCTGGCACCTCTTTTTTTTGTTCCACCGCTGCCTGCACAGTTTTTGGCACAGCACTGATCAGGAGTGGGTACTGCTCTGGCTGGGCCAGCTCTGCCAGTTAGGGTGAGAGTTGGACTGTAGGGAAGAAAGCCAAATAATCTCAGCTGCTTGGGGTGCTTTTAGGAGATGAGAACCAGCAAAGTGATGTTCTTATCCCTTTTAAAATTCCAGCAAAACCTGTCTTAGCATGGTGGGGTTGAGCTTCTCTTGGTTGTGAGTTGGGGCAGATCAGATTAATGTCTTGTCTACCCTAGATGGAAAAAAAAACTGTTTTAGCTGTACAAGTGGGACTTGTGACAAGGGAATGAAGTCTGGTGCGATTTTGCAGAGGCCATCAGAAATCCTGGGGACATTCAGAAATGCTCAGTTTCCCACCAATTTCCTGCAGCTGACAGCACATTTGTGTTGACCTTGGTGGCAGCGCCAGCCTCGCAAATGAAAAGGACATGCATCACTAAGAGGAGAATTAAATTTGCAAGGAATGCCTTGCATTTAATTTTCTGTTACTGCCATTTTTATCTGTCCCGGCTAATCCTTGTGTCCCTAGAAAGCCTGCCCTAGTGTTCCACTTCCTGCAGCAGAAATGGTATCTGTGCTCACAGCAGGGGTGGCTTTTTCCACCTCTTTTGTCAAACGCTGTCATGGACCCCCTGAGCTCCTTGTTCCTTTGCCAGCTGTGGGGAGTGTGCAGCTCGCTGATGTGGAGCCTTCTGTCTCCTCAGAGCAAGGAATCAGCCCTGACTTGACTGGTGCCTGTGAGGGCAGCATTGCTCAAGTGGAAGCTGGTCCCGGTTTAGCAGATTCCAACACAGATTCCCCTGTGTTGGACTAAGGGGGAAAAGTAATCTCTTCTCTTGCAGCTGTCACTTCAGAGATTTTCATCCCTCTCTCTTATGTAAGCGTGAGAGCATTATAGACACAAGAGGTGTGGGATACAGGTATGTGAAACAGCTTCACACAGCTAGACAGACATCCCTTTCAGCCTGGTTTGAATTAGAAGAGGTGTGGGATTGAAGAACCTATCCTCTTTTTGCTTTTTAATAAAAGCTACAGGCTTGGCATAATTACCAGTGCAGTAGTAACACTGTTGGTGCATACAGATGTGCTTAGAGTTTTCTTCTTCTCCTCTCCTGTTTTTTTTTTGGTTGTATAAAATGTCACTGCAGCTCATTTTTCAGGATTATGTGCTCATTATTTTATAGTGATGTGGCTCCGCTCAGAAGTTTCTACCTGAAATATCCTAGAAGGTGAAGTTGTTTCTTAAAAACCAAGGAACAGTCCTCTCTAAAGAACTGGTCTAGTAGTCTGAGCAACCTAGAGTTGTTTGCTCCAGTTGCAGAGGCTCAGCGTTCCTGAGTTGTGGGGAAGAGAAATGATTGGATACCAGACCTGAGTCCTTGGCTTCTGGAGCTGGGCCAAGTTCACTTCCTATAATTAAACCGCAGTCGTCAGGGGCATGACGACAGCTGGCAATGACCAGGTGATCCAGTAACCTCTCCTGTCCTCCACCAGAGACGAGGACAGAGGAGGCAGAGCGAGTGGGGACTTTCAAATGGATGCTGTGACAGGTTGTGCCCCATTCCAAGAGAGCCTTGCTTCTCTCCCCCTTGCTTCTCTAAGGTCGCGGCGAGGCTGCCCATGCTCCCGGTGCCTGTCCTGCCGGCAGGAATGCGCAGTGCCCGTGGAGCTGTGCTCCAGCCTGGCACAGCACCCTGCAGCCAAGTCTTGATGACTTTGCAGATGCTGGTGCTGCACATGGAGTGACCTGAGCTGAGCTGAGCCACGGTCAGTTCCAACCCTGGAGAGCTCTGCCTGCAGGAACAAGGAAGTGGAGCTCAAAGTGGAGTTCCTCAAAAAGGATTTGCTTTACAAAAGCCTCAGGATTGATGCAGCTGGCTGAGGTGGGGATGCACTTGTGTTGCAAAGGTAGTGGGAATATTCTTTTGTTCTCTGTGGAGACAGACGAGCTTGGGAGCTATGAGGAAAATGTTACCAAGAGCTCTGTGGGTAGGAGAGATTTTGTAGCAGCAGCTGCCTCTCTGTATCCCCAAACAAATCTAAGTCAGGGAAACCTGAGCACAGCAAAGCCCTTTCTTGGCAATATCTAGTAGCATTTCCACTCTGGGGAAGTCCATCTCTCTAGTCCTGTGCAGACAAAATGTCAGGGCTTCGTCTGTCTGTCTGCCTCCCTCCTACCAGCTGAGAAGGCAGCGAGTACCTCTGTAATGAAGGATTAACTGTGTAATCAGATCTGTGCTCCTTGTGCCATCCCCACATCCAAGCACAGTCATACCCAAAGCACAGGAAAACATGCTCACGGAATAAATCTGGGTCGGGTTTCAGGCTGCTGGCTTAGCTGTAGCCCTGACTTCTTGAAGCTAGACTTTGACTTGCTTAGCAACAGTAAAGCTGTGCTACAGGTCCAAAAAGCAGGACTGGAAAGGTTTTCCTCCTGACCTCCCATCTGAAGGGCACAGCTCTGTGACCTGGCTGGCACCCTTTGTTTCTCAGTTATGAACCGCACAGAATCATCATGGAATCCTAGAATGGCCTGGGTTGGAAGGATTATCTTGAGGATCATCTCATTCCAGCCCCTGCCATGGGTAGGGACACCTTCAACTATCCCAGGTTGCTCAGAGAATCATTCAACCTGGCCTGGAACACTGCCAGGGATGGAGCAGCCACAGCTTCTCTGGGCAACCTGTGCCAGGGCCTCAGCACCCTCACAGGGAAGAATTCCTTCCTGATATCCAATCTAAACCTGCTCTCTGTCAGTGTGAAGCCACATGCAACCTCCAGCAAAAGCCCTCTGGCATTTCACCCCCTTAGCAAGGCTGGGGATGTGGTAGTTGCTGCGGGGTGGAAGAAGAACTAGGGCAGTGTAGTGGTTTAGTTCACTCATTTGCCTTTGTGAGATATGAATTAGGAGAAATGCAAAGGAGGCTCAAAAACTTTAAAGAGTATAAAGAAAGTTTATTATTACTAGGATTAAAAGAAAAAAAGAAACACTAGGAAAATAAAGAAAAAAACATTCCCCTCTTTTTCCAGCAACCCCCCCCCCCCCCTTTTTCAGCCCCCAGCACGCACAAAGGATAACAAAGATGGAATTTTTGGTCAGTATTACAGTTCTTAACAAGTCTCTCCAAACCCAGGGAAAAATGAGGTCTCCTCTCTGCTCCGGCGTGGTTTCCATACTGCTACTTGCAACAGATTCTGCCCACCTGGAAACAGTATATTACAATGAAAACATACTAATCTTTCCCATGCAAATCTCACAGTCTTTTCATACTGCAGTCATGGGCCAAACATGGGGTGTTCTGATTTTAAGGATAAGT
>VZRO01008074.1:120811-151631 GCA_013397915.1 Daphoenositta chrysoptera
CCAGTGTTTCATAGAATTCAAAAAAATGGTAAAAAAAAAAGTTGTCAGTCTTTGGGTCAGAGTTCTGGAACCAAATATCAGTTCTGCTGACTGCCAGTCTGCATCTTAGAGCAACCCTCACTGGATGCAATTAACTGTCTCGTTCAAAGGACTTTTTTCACATTAAAAATCCCCTTGAGTTTGATTAACAAATGACAAATAAGCTGCTCCAAGTCCTTACAGGAATCCTGAAGGATATATCAGTGTGGGGGCATACAAGGACTTTCATTTCTTCTTGGAGGAAATTCTGCCACCTCCTATGTATGGAGAATTGCAACAGAAGGGTTCATATCCACAAAAGGAATGTTTCCTGTGCGTCTGAGATGGCAACAACAGACAGGATTCCCTCTCGGCATACACACATCCTCTACAACTGCATGGAAGTCCCAGAAGTTCTTGGTGTCCAGTATTTTGAGCTTTTTATTATTTTGGGGAAGAGACTGACTTAATTTTAGTTTGTAAGTGCAGCAGGTCTCTTCCTAGACACTGATAGTCAGAAACCCAGGAGGACTGGATGTCATTTACTGTCATTTCTCGCAACAAATTGAGGGCCAACACAATCAGGGTCAGAGACTAAAGTAATAACAGCTTTCACAGTAACAACCAGACTTTCATTTCTAGATCCTCATGCCTAGCTCACTAGAGTAGCTTCAGCTAAATCCTATTTATTATAGAAAAAAGTTCTCAGTCAACTTAGCCCACTGGCAGAAATCCCAGATTGGTAAAAGGGTTGAAAGGAAAGAAAGCAGTCATTTCTATGCCACCTTCCCCTCAAATATGTCCATAGGAAAAAAAAGAAGGGGAAGATGAGACATTACTGGTCTTCATTCAGTCTTTACTTGAGAGTTTCCTTACCTGAAGTGCATAGCTGATCACAACAGTTGTAGCTTAAATATTCCAATGTCCAGTCTAAAAATCACACAGGGCAGGGGAATATGCTGCATTTTCTGCTATTGCAGAGACAGAAAACTGGGAAGAGTTTTCAATGTCCCCAGAAACCTTTCTCCTGCAGCATATTCCCCTGCCCTGTGTGATTTTTAGACTGGACATTGGGAAGCATTTCTTTACCAAGAGAGTGGTGAGACACTGGACCAGGCTTACTTGAAGAGGTGGACAATGCCCCAGGTCTGTCATTGTTTGAGAGGCATTTGGACAATGTCCTTAACCTTTGGTCAGCCCTGAAGTGCTCCGGCTGTTGGACTGGGTGATTATTGTGGGTCCCTTCCAACTGAAATATTCTGTTCTATTCCATTCTATTATTGCTGTAATTGTCTTCTCTGTGAATAGAGGAGAAAGAGGGAACGAGGGTCCCAAAGGACATGGCTGTTCCCTGAAGCCCTGGGCAGCAGATTTCAGTTGGGGTGAATGCCAGAGCAGTCTCCACATGCCAAAATGTTAACGAACTGCAGATGAGGAGTGAAAGGCACTGACAGCACTGCAGAGGCTGCTGACCCAGCACCTGCCTGCCTTGAACCTGGCTCAAACCAAATGCATAAGCTGCTCATGAGTTCTAAATCTGGTGTTTAGTTTTGAAAGCCAATAGGAACTTGCCTTTCCTCCCCCCTTCTCCTGCATCCAAGCCTTTTGCCTCAGTGACTTTGCTGCGTGGGCTGGGAGCGGGATGCTGGGAGCAAGATGCTCAATCTCTGCTTCCCATCCTGCTCCCAGATGGGAACAGGAACGGTGCCACTGGGGTGGGGTACCGTCACTTCCCTGTGCAGGCTTCCACTTGCAGAAAAGACAGAAGCTGTGTTTGCAGTTGGGGCATCCCTGTTTTATGTGTTCAATAGCTGTACCCCACCGGAGTGTGTGTGCTGAACAGAAAGCTGGTAGTAGCAGAACTTCCATCATCTTAAGGAGAACTGTTCCTTAGTTATATCCGTAAGCTAAGGAATTTATATGAGGGGGGGAAATGAAGCTTGTCATTTTTTCCAGTGTCCATAGATTTTATTGCATGGACTCCAGCAGGTCACAGGGAGGGGATTTTGCCCCTCTGCCCCACTCAGGTGAGATCCCCCCTCCAGAGCTGCCTCCAGCCCTGGGGGCACAGAAAGGACAGGGAGCTGCTGCAGCCAGTCCAGAGCAGGGACACCAAGGGGGTCAGAGGGATGGAGCAGCTCTGCTGGGAGGAAAGGCCAAGACAATTGGGATTGTTGTGCCTGGAGAAGGGAAGACTTTGGGGTGACCTCATTGTGGCCTTTCAGCGTCTGAAGGGAGCCCACAGGAAAGATGGAGAGANCCCTTTCCAACCCAGGCCTCATCCCTGTCTGTCCCTGTGTGTCCCTGTCTGCAGGGAGGGCTCCGAGCAGGGCCCAGGCTCTGCTCCGGGGGCCCAGCAATGGCACCAGAGGAACAGGCAGGGACTGATCCCAGGAAGTTCCCCCTGGACATGAGGCAGAACTTCTTCCCTGGGCAGTGACCGAGCCCTGAACAGAGACCAGAGAGGGTGTGGAGTCTCCTCACTGGAGATATTCCAGACCCCTCTGGACACAATTCTGTGCCGTGTGCTCTGGGATGGCCCTGCTGGAGCAGGGAGGTGGGACCAGCTGAGCCACTGTGGTCCCTTCCAGCCTGACCCATCCTGGGATTCTGGGATCCAGTGAGTGCAGGTGTTTCCATCATCTGTGTTAAAATCCTAATTTAGAAGCCCCTCATAAACTCACCATTAAATTCTTGGTGTGTTATACAGAGACTGAGGAATGAGGGGAAGTCTCCAGAGCACGAATGCTTAAGCTTGCAGTCTCCACTGAGACAGGAGGAACACCTGCCCTCACAAAGAAGGTGTAACAGGATCAGAGAAGGTGGTACTGTATATCCTTCAGGGGTAGTTTGAGCTTGTCTAAAGGATATTGGTGTGGATAGTCATCTTGCCTGAGAAGGTAAGGAGTTTCCAGAAGGGCTAATGCAAGCTCATTGGGGAGTTGGTGCTGAAAATGAAATTTGGGGTGGTGGATCTTATCCCTGGCCCTGGTTGCTGGATTTGTTATCACCTCCCTTTTTTTCTGATGGCTCCCCATGTTTTTTGAGGGAAGAGAACAATTTGCAATGGAGTCATGCTGAGGTGTTGTGCCTCCGTTGCCAGAAGGCTCATTTTTGCTTTTTATTAATTACAGGAGTTGAGTGACTGCTTCAAGTGCCACAGTATGGCCCCGTGTCCTGTGGAACATATGGGCCCAGGAGAAAGGTCTGACCTGAGCCTCAGCTGGTGTCCCCTGACGTCAGACCAAGCACACCTGCTCAGGGCAGCTGAGGGAGCTTGTCTCCTGTGTGCAAAGCTAAGCTGTTTGCCTAAAGGGCGGCCTCAGCCAGGCTGAAGGACTTGTTTTAGGATGAGATGGATGCTTCTGTACTTCCCGTGTAGTTCTTTGAAACATTTGCATCAGCTTACTGATGCAGTCTTGAGAAAGAGAGGAGAGAAGCCTTCCCTGAGGACTCCAGGGGTGTATGTATCCTTTAACAACCCCAGCAAGGGAATGCTGGCTTCCCATGGTGAGAGTTTCCTGGAGGGAGAAGCTGTTCGGCTTCCCAGGGTCACCGAGTCCTCTGGCTCTTCTGCTTTGTTAGGATGAGCGTGCCAGGGACACTGGGGCTCAGATGGTCTCTGTTCCAGAGTGTTACAGCACCAAATCTACAGCTGGGGAGAGGCAGCATAATTCTGCTTTACTGCCTTCTGTTTGCCGCCTCAGCCCGGAGGATTTGTTTATCAGCTCTTCCACATAACACGTTTCAGTACGACAATTCAGCGTGTTACAATGCTAACGAGAATGACGTTTAATTTTAGCAGACACCTCCTTTCTGTGTGTGGGAAGATGGGTTTCGCTGGGCGCCGAAGCGCACAGTAAGGCTATTATCGAACATTCCCATGCTGGCTTGAATTAGGAAGCAGCACAGTTTTAAAAATCAGCAAAGCTGTGCCCAGTTTAACCCAGTCTTCTTTCAAAGTCTTCACCAGGGGCATTTTGCATATGCTGTCCCAAGAGACAAAGGGAGGACTCAGTCGTATTTTCTCTGGAGCCGCACCAGTTTATATCTGCTGAGCCCCTGACTTGGGTGTCAGATTTGGTGCCCTGCTCTGCAGTAAATGCCTAAAGACTCGTGCAGTGCCTGAAGCAATGCATAAAAACGGGGCTGGATACACCAGTGACCAAGCAAAAAAAAGATCAGTTCCTGGGGAAAGAAGGACTTTTCGGATCACCTCTACAGGGAGGGAGAGGAAGGGGAAGGAAGGGAAGAACAGTGCATAAAGGAGCTGTGCGAGAGCGAGTGCAGAGGAGAATGAGTCACCCCCAAGCTTTGGCTTGGGTGGCAAGGGAAGCGTCTCCAAAACGCCTCCTCCTATTGCTTTTTCACTGCCTTGCAGCGCTCAGGTTCTGCAGTGACCCCTGGTTCTGGGCTCGGAGACGGGCGGTGCCAGTGCCCCAGCATGGGAAGGGCAGGGCAGGAAAGCGCAGGACCTCCTGTGGCGATGTCACAGCCCTGCCTGTTGTCTGTGCCATCAGTGGCTGTCAGAGGACTGGCACGGGGCTCTGGGTAAGTCTGACTCCCTCTTGTTTTATGTAGTCACTTAGCACCCGCAGCGCTGGGGGAGGCAGCACCAGCAAATCAAAGCATCTCCAGTTCTTTACACTAGACTTTGCTTGCCTTATGTCCCACACAGAGAAATTACCTCTCAGAGCCCTCAGCAGAGACCGTCACAGCCGCGTATTTCCAGCACTGCCATCGATACCCAGCACTGGGGGCCGCAGAAGGGATATCTCCCCTGATCTGAACGGTGGCACTCAGGCATAAAGCCTCAGTTAATTGTCTGGGCTCTTTATTTTGTCAGTACAAAACCAAGGCACTGCTAACTGGTGATTCACGGTGGAGCTGACAGGCACGGTGACTCACCTCCCAAAAACACTGGTTTGTCTCCAGGGTCTGTGGGTTTGCTGAAGACATCTAACTTTCAGGTGGGTAAACTTAGGTGAGATGAATCTTATCCCAGGAAGCAATTTCTCTTGCCTTCCTCTGCAAACACCTCCAGTGAGAGGTGTGGGGTGACTTGTGAAGAAATGTGCTCTTCAGGATGAAGCAGCAGCTCTGAAATTAATGCTGAGAAATGTCAGTGGGTCTGCCCATGGACCTATGGCCAGCTTGTAAGAGAGTAACTATTAGACCTGGACTGGGGGGATGTCAGGACTAGGACACCACCAGTCTGAGAGCTCAGCTTGTTTTTTACCCACAGAGATTCAGTTACAGACGGATCTCAGGGGTTACTCTGCAATCCCCTGAAGAGTTTTCTCTATACATGCAGAAAATTTGCCTATCAGAGCAAAGCAGGGTGATCAGGTAACCAAATCAACATGAAAGATAACCAAACCAAAACAACCCCCCCCTCCCCAACATGATAAACAGCATAATGGTTTTGGAAATACCCATCTCTTACGACTACTTTAGAATAAAATAGTATTTCTCTGATAATATTAAGCCTTCATGCATAGGTGAGGTACTTTTTCCACACCACCAACACCAGTGAAGATGTCAGATGTGCTATATTTTCAAAACAAATGCACAAACATGCCAAATGTTAACATTTATTCCTAAATTTCTCTTTATTCTTAACTTGAAACCAGCTGGCTGGGTGTCTGTTCAGTAAATCCCAATCTAAGGAATTTTAACAATATATCAGTCCACAGGTTTTAAAGAGAATAAAATGATTAAATGATTTGTTTATTAAGTGTTTTCTCTCATTAAACTGCTGAAAAGTTACTTCTTTGAACTTGCTCTGCCATTGGCAGAAAGTTGTTTTCAGAAATTGAAATTAAATACATAGAAACTTCTTTACAATCACAGTGCAGATTTCTACTCATTGTACTCTCATGCCACTGACAGATAATGTGGATTTTTCCAAATATGCAGCACGTTACAGGCCTCTAGTGGTAGAAATAAAAAAAATCCATCGTAGGTTCCATCCTAACTGTAACAGTTCCTGATGGTGCTCAATTCAAGTCTTAATAAATTACATAATGCTTTCTGTTTATAGATTTGGCCCTGTAGTTTGCTCAGCTGAGGAAAATTGAAACTCAGCAGAGGTCAGAGATGTCAGTGACAATTCTCTGTTAATCTGAAAAAAAAACAATGAGAAAGTAAACCAGGTTGAAAAACAAGAGAAAAGCATAGCCCTAGTCTTGCTCAATTAATTAATTAATTAATTGCAGTAGCCAAAAGAGGTAGAATGCTGGGAGTCTGGCAGGTTACAGCCATGCCACACCATACCTTGCTGAGGCTCCAGCCCTCCTGCCTCTTTTTCTGCCAGGTCTCTGTGAGCACAGGACTCTGCCAGTCCATCTCAAAGCCTGGTCACTATAACCTCCCTGACAAATTCAGGTGGGAGTTGTCCAGGAGCATCCTCCTTTCAGTCCTTGCAAAAGGAGCATATCCTCCTGCCAGGGCTGATCTCGTAGCATTTATAATTTGATTTACTCAGCACAAATTTATTTATTTTGCACAAAGCACAATGCAGTGACTAAGCAATTCCCACAGGGTTGTTTGGTGATTTGGTTTTGGTTTTCTGGTTTTTTTTTTTGTTTGTTTTGTTTTAAATTACTATTTTTCACTAAGATTAATAATAATACTCTCAAACTCTTCATTTCTGAAATAAATATGATGCAAACTTACACTTCCCAAAAATCTCAGCATTTTACTATGTTTTTAAGGGAGTTGGCACTGGAGAAGAGTACTATATGTAAAAAAAAAGTGAGAAGTGTTAGAAGTGATAGAAGGTCTTTTCCCCTTAGGTGTTTTTTATTGGACAATGGAGTTTGGTCACTGGTCACTGCATTTTGGTGAAGAAGCAGGCAAATTTGAGAGGCTTCAGAAGAGGTCAGATGAAATGCTGTGTATATGGGGACTAAAGAGCTGTGGAGGAAAGCTTAAGGTCATCAAAATCTCTGTGTGAACAAAGACCATGGAAGAAGTGATGGCAGAAGAGGGTAAAATTCTGTTGAGGGCGGCATTCAAGCCAGAACATTGTATTTGGGAGTGAATGCATTCCTGTAAGGTGCATCATCTTGGGCTTAAGTGTCTTTAGACCCTCTCATGGATCTATGGAAGGGACCTGGTCTAGTGGAGGGTGTCCCTGCCCATGGCAGGGGTGTTGGAACTGGGTGATCATTAAGCTCCCTTCCAACCCAGGCCATTCTATGATCTACACTTGCCAGTCCTGTCCAGGGGATGTGTGAGTTGGACCATTTTGGTACAAAGAGTGCCAACATTTCTCAAACATTCCCTCTCGTGATCCACTGTGAAAAAAAAAAAATTTCATTCAGCACAATAGTCCAGTTGCATCCTGAGGGAGACCTCACAGCAGCTCTGCAGCTTCTTCAGGAGAGGAAGAGGAGGGGCAGGCCCTGATCTCTGCTCTGTGTGACCAGGGACAGGACCCAGGGAACGGCTGGAGCTGTGTCAGGGGAGGGTTAGGGTGGATATCAGGAAAAGGTTCTTCCCCCAGAGGGTGGTGGGGCACTGAACAGGCTCCCCAGGGAATGGGCACGGCCCCGAGGCTGCCAGAGCTCCAGGAGTGTTTGGACAACGCTCTCAGGGATGCACAGGGTGGGATTGTTGGGGAGTCTGTGCAGGGCCAGGAGCTGGACTCAATGATCCTAGAATCCAGGAGAGCCTATGATTCTATTGCTAAATCAACATTATTAACAGATTCCTTTCAGCTGTTAAATGTTCTCAAGTAGAGAAGGCTATGGTGCCTGAGACATGACTAAAGACTCATGGCTACATGGCAAGGAAAAAAAAAAAAAATCAGGTAATAAAATAACTGGCATAAGACCCTAGTCCACAACTGAGCCCTGGCATCTTCAGCTGATTTCCAGCTAGCTCAGAATGAAAATGAATATTTGCCTGGGATGTACAGACTATCTCTGATAATCCATTTAACTGAGGTATAAGGGCCCTAGCAGAAGTGATTTCCTGATAGTGCCAAGGGGTGGGTTATTCTATTAATTTGGGCCGCAGGTGGGCTGTCCTCTTTATGAGACATCACTGCCATTCATGGGATGGAAACCTTGCTGCACCCCTCCCACAGTGCTGAGGGAGCATCACCAGCTCCCCAGGATACCACTGTGAGCTCTCAGATGTGACACGAGGCCCTTCTCTGGTCACCTTTTACTGGTGGCAGCTGGTTTTTGCCTGAGACATTGCTCCTGGGGAAAGGGCTGGGCAGGTGAGGCCATGAAATCTGGAAGTGAATACTTTTGTAAGCAGATGGGAAGAATCTATTGATGAATTGTGTGGAGGGCAATTCTGGCACTGCATAAACCAGCCTGGTGACTGCCTGTGCTGGCACTTACCAGAGTCCTAAATGCATGCCTTTGGAGATGTTTTTGCAAAGAGCAGTGGGAAACCTTCAAATCTCTCTTTAAATCTTCTTCCTTACCTGCTTAGCACAGAGCTGGAACTATCAGCCTGGGGCTCAGCATGTTATCCTAATTTCAGTGCACAATCTCTGTAGTCTTAAGGAAGCCCATGAGCCATGTAGACTTTTTTTTGCAAAAGAAGGCCCCTATTTCTTCTGTCTGCTTTCTCTATATCATTAGTTTGGGCCTTGCTAGCTACCGAGTCATTATATCATATTTTAATTGTCTAAATCTCCTCCTGACAGAAAGTCATTTGAAAGGCTTCCTTCATCTGCCATGAGACAGATAAAGACAAATTGTACACCCTCCATGTCTTTAACAAACAGATGAGACAGAGGTATGTGACCTGCATACTCAGAACCAGGTTTTCTTTCCAAGGTCAGTGCCTGCCCTGTATTCCATCACATCTCCTGTGGCAGAGATCAGTGTTCTGCTCTCAGAGGGGTGGTTTGTTGGCTTCCAGCTAGGAGAATACTCTATCATTGTGTTTTTCCCACACTGGTGTGGAAAAGATTGTCTCAAAGCACTGTAGGGCAACAAGGACAAACCCACAAACCAAAGGAGCATGCACAATCCCGAATGGATCAGTTCCAAACTTCTCACAGTAGTCAAGATAAAAAGGAAGGATGAAATCTATTGAAGTTCAGTGAGCTACCAAAGCAGGATTGCTAGCCCACATCATCCCTCAGGATTTGGCCTGTAGCCTGAAATTGTGACAAGACCTGTGCCTATAGGCCAGGTTAACTTCCCTAGTACGTAATGCAGTTGCAGGGGAATGGAAAACAGGGGGAGAGGGAATGCCTGCATGTTACCCTGGCTCATTTATTGCCACCTTTACCAGGACTGTACTTGCCAGCAGCAGCAATGTTACTAACAGCACTTCCCATGAACAGATTGCCTTTCTGTGGGGATCCCTAAGAATAAAACTGTAATTAAACCTCATAACACTTCAGGGAGTTGCAAAGGAGTCACATCACTTTTATGATGCAGCTCTGCAGCCGTTTGACTGTGTATGGCCCTTCTGTTATTGACAGGCCCAAGGAATCTGAACTGGAGGAGTCCCAACCACATCCTTTTTCTGCAATAAGTGGAGGGGGAGTGGCAGTTTTTCTCCAGTGATTCACCCACGCTGTTTTCAGAGAACACTCTGTGCTGCCTATTGGCTCCAAAATCCACCACTGGAAGCTGGAAAGTCAAACTGCTCATTTTCTGGCTCCTATAAATATCTGCTCTATTTGGCTTCCAGATCACTAGGAGCAGATATACCAGAACATTAGAGGAGGAAAGAGGATTTTGCATCCTCAATTTTTATTGCTGCCATAAATACTTTGGTAGTCACTGCACAGGGAGTCAGACTCTGCAGAGCCTGCAATCTGCATGTCAGACACGATCCAGTGCTTTGCAGACATGAGCAGGATAATGGCAGGAGCAGGCAAAATGGGAATAAAAGGTGAACTGGAAAGTGCTGGCGACACATCACGGCCTGGTTGACCACCACATGTCAGCGACTTGCAGGCATAATTAGGGTGAAGGGTTTGATGAGGAAAAGGAGCCATACTATTTTCTGTGGGGAAGAGTTGTCAGTTGTAGGGCAGGAACAGAAGGGGATGAAAGCATGGTACCATCACAGAGGGATTTAGGTAAGTGTAATTCGGTGGAGACATCTTTGCAGAGGGAGGATGATAGGGGTATCTGCCAGGCAAACAAAAAAAAAGGAAGAGTTGTCTTAGACTTTCAGAATCCCCACGAGGCTGACAGATGTTGGTGTGGTAATTCAGAGCATCTGATTTTAAAAACAGAATACACATTATTTTCTGTCAAGAGCAGCATTTCAATTCAAGAGCATCCTCTTTCCTAGAGTATGAACCCCAGACATTTGCAGGTGGCCTGCACGATGTTTGTGCACCATTTAACGTCTCTCTTCAGCTTCTGAAGTAGCATCTGGTATGACTGGCATGTTTGATCAGCTGCTTGCACATAGTGGAGGAATATCAGAAAGCAGAGGGAACAAAAAACAGGAAAAATAATCCCTTCTCCAATGGCAGTGGATGTTCAGTAGCAAGTTCTATCATGTACTCTCCAACAGGAACAGCTGGTCAGAATTAATTTCTCAGCTCAGTGCTGCTGGTGGATTTGTGTGGGAGTGAAATGGAAGGGGAGGGTTCTCAGAAGCACTGAAACGAATATTTGAGTATTACCGAGAGACAGGTATATGGAAATTCTGTATTCCCTTGATTTTGGATGGGAAAGCAAGAGACAGCAGTCATCAGCACTGTACTCTCGTTATGTGGGTACTGCACTAATTATAGCAGGAATTAAATCTGTGTTCTACCCATGGCTCCAGCGTATTGGAAATGCCATGGGGTCTGGGTTTGGAGATCCACAGGCTGCTTCTGCTGGAGCTGTTGGACAATCGAGTTCATTCTGTGTTCTTCATAGAGCTCTAGGACTAGAACAATATTTCTGGCATCCCTTGGATGTCTAAATGAAGGCTCATCACCTTCTCTTTCTTTTGGCTTCTCACTCCTTTTATGCCACGATCTTGGTGTAAAAACCTTGTTGCTACCATGATGCCTAAGGCTAGGGTTTTGGGTTTGGTTTTGTTTTGTTTTGTTTTGTTTTTTTAATAAGATGTTGTTATTACCCAATTGATCAAGACATCTTTTTAAGCTCATTCTGGGAGGTTTGTGAATGATGTTTGGGATCAGCATTAAGTCCCTTCTCCCTTGCCAGTCACAGTGCAACTTTGAAATAACACTGATTCAAGGCATGCTGAAAGGACAGCAGATTTTGAGATGAAAGTCGAAGGTTTCTGAGTTCTCAAGGCCTAGGAGTTACTTGGGAATGCATTTTTGGAAACAGGGCTGTTTCAGGCTCCCACAACCAAGACTGATGCTTGGTCACAAAAGCACATCATGAGAGAAGGTTCTTAAACCTTCTTAAGCCTCAAAGAACTGATCAAAAGGTGGGTCTAGAAGGAAAGAGGACTCAGTTCAGAGGCCTGTACATAGGTGTACACTGGTAGGTGTCCAGTGCACTGGAGATGCCTTAAGGTGGTTCTGATATCCATGTGGATCTCTCGGATATGGCACAGAACTTGTAGGAATCCTTTGCCTACCAGAACAGTGGGAGCTGAGGTGAGATGCCTTGGGGCACCCTGAATGTCAACACATTCCTCTGTGTGGACAGCTGCACCAGCCCTTAGAACTCCCTTATGCCTTGCAGAAGTTCATTAGATGTAGACACCTAAATTTAGGTCTTTCGTTAGATGATTCAGACTTGAAATTACTGGCCCCAGGTCACAAAGACAATAGCCCCAGAGCCAGAAGTACACCAGTTTGCACCCAGATGGGTGGAACACGGCATATTTGGTTCTCCACTCACTGCATGTCACCTTCACCACCCTCCTGCGGGAGTGACAAGGTTTCCTTCTCCTTTACTCTCTGGGACCTGAGGCACGGAGAGGCTGAATGACTTTTCTGAGACCCCAACAGATTAATTAAAGTGAAAAATCTATGATGGTAAAATTAAAATACTAGGGTTTAAGACTGTAATTTACACAAGAGTTGATGCAATCTCCCAGTCCTGTGCACAGAGACAGGCTGCTCAGTACCCCTGCCAAAAATTCCTTTCTGTAATCTCTTCTAAACCTTTCAAGGTCTGTGCAATTGGTTGCATGGTGCATAAGCGAGGCAATCAAGAAACAGAATCCCTGTGCCAGAAGCAGCTTCAACTGCTTCACTGTGCCTCCTAAGGGCTTCTTTTTTCTCTAAATATATATGAGTTTGGATTTTTTCATGCACAGGAGCTTTGTGGACTAGACCCAGATGTGCTGAAAAGTTTGGTGAGGTTTTCAGAGTGTTTTAGTGATGGCTGATTGCCACCTGAAATCACTATATTTCCCCAGAAACATATATAAGCTGGTAATTGTGTATTAGCAAAACTAACTCAGCCATTCAATTATTATTCTGTGGAAAAATATATTGCTGTAAAAATATCTATTACTGTGTTCCCCATTGTTGAGAGAGTACTCATAAAATCAGCTGTCATTTATTTCTGTTGTGAGCAATTGAGAGCTGAGGTGGCTGTTGAAAAGTGTGAATTAGGGGAGATGACATGAACCTCCCTTGGCAATATATTTACGAAGATGCCATTTCAGGAGTTCAGGGCTTTCTCTGGGGTACACTCTTGCCAAGGAGCAAGGTAGTGCTTCATCTGCTGAAAGTGTGGACAATCTGATCCTTGAACTCCTGACACATAAATGTGTTCTCCCATAAACAGTGTGTTTAGCAAGAGTGCAGATGTAGATATGAGCTGAGCAAGAGATTTGTGGGTTAGTCACTTTCCTTCCCGTTCCATGGCATCCTCAGCTCTAATATTTACTTCTCACTGAAGTGAGTTCCATAAGTTACCAGTAATTTTTATTATCTGCATAAAAACCACTACATCTGAATATCTGCATGCATCAAAGACTTGAGCAGTTTGATCCACTTGAATTGCACAGGAAGTGAATTTGATGCCATTCAGGTGTTCCAAGGGCCAGGTGTGTGCAAGTTTTAGAAGGTATCTGGCCACATCCAATCTTTGAGTGTGTGCTGGTAGTTAAGGTTGTGGTGCCTTAACTGGTTAGATATTCTTTGACCCAGCTTGAAATTCCTGCTGCCATTATTTGGTGTTTTGTTGATTTGAGCAGGTTGGTGATATCATTTGAAGGTCTGTTCTGCTGCAGAAGGGGATCAGAGAATCACAGAATGGTTTGGGTTGGAAGGGACCTTAAAGATCATCTTGTTCTTCACTCTGGAGAAGAGAAGACTTTGGGGTGACCTCATTGTGGCCTTCTTGTCCCTGAAGAGAGCCTATGGGAAAGATGGAAAGAGACTACAGACAAGGGCCTGGAGTGACAGGACAAGGGGGAATGGCTTCACACTGACAGAGAGCAGGTTTACATTGGATATTGGGAAGAAATTCCTCCCTGTGAGGGTGGTGAGGCCGTAGCACAGGTTGCCCAGAGAAGCTGTGGCTGCCCCATCCCTGGCAGTGTCCAAGGCCAGGCTGGATGGGGCTCTGAGCAACCTGGGATAGTGGAAGGTGTCCCTGCTCATGGTGGGGGGGGCTGCATGATCTCTAAGGTCCCTTCCAACCCAAACCATTCTGTGATTCTGTGATCTGCCAAGTCTCTGCTGTGGGGTTCAGAGCAGCACCATGACATAGCCTGGGTATCCAGATTAGAGTGCCCCCCTGCTCCTTGTCTTTCTCAAGTATTAAAACTGGTCTCTTTTGGTAATTTGTGCTTTCAGTACAGCTTTGGCTGGAAGCAACAGCAGTCATAGGACCAAAGAGCAAAAGCTGCATGGTCTACAAGCCCTCAGGATTGTTTTACTTCTGGTCCTTGCTATTGATAATGATTTTGTGGCAACCACCTATAAACTATGCTGGAGATAGTCAGGCTTTTCATTAGTTAAAGTATTTCTTAATCTCTGATGAATTTGAGCTGTCACACACTCTACATAACTGAGTTCCTTATTACAGTGCCTGTCGTCCATGTTCCTGCAATACCCTTTTTTCTTGCCAAGTCACTGCATGAAAAACCCAATTCACTTTGTCATTCAGAGCTCCCCTAATACTATTTCAGTGAAGGAGCAATGTTGGTTTTTGGTTTTTTTTCCTACTGAGTTCTTGCTGAAAGTGAAAGCCCTGAGGCTTTTGTGTGTGGTCCCTGCAGAGCTGCCCTCACAGTTGTCCTGTCATTCATCAAAGGACACCCATTCCTGCAGTGTAAAAGTACCACATTACTGATGACATCTCTCCATCTGCCAGCCATGCTAGTGAACATCTGCAACAGCACCACTGGGAATACTTCAGGAACAGGGAAGGTTTTAAAAAATAAAATATGCTTCATGGTAATAAAAAAAAAAAAAAACCACCAAAAAAAACCGCAAAAAAAACCCCCACCACAGTTTATGTGAAAAATAAAATAGTTTGCCCCAAAAGAAATTCGTGAAAATTCACTGCAGGTGAATTTTTTTTCACCAGTGTAAAAAAATTTTGATGGAAAAGTTTTGTGTCTGTAATTCTGAGTCTTATACATCAATATAAATAGCTCAACAAACATTACTTAAATTACTAAATAAATATAATAAAACATAGTCCTATCTACATGTGACAGAGAGAAAGGATTGGTCTATTTTATCACTTCCATCTATTCACACAGATAAATCATTGAACCTCTTTTGGGACTGGGGCACCATGGGGCACCAAAAATACAGAAATGAAACCTGCTGGTTCATGAGCAATTAGAAAATTCAAGAAAGGGTCTTTATAGGAAGCTCCACAAAAAAAAAAAAAAAAAAAAAAAAAAAAAAAAAAAAAAAAAAAAAAAGTGTGTGAAGTTCACTGTAATTGTAAAGTTCCCTATAATTATCTCCCTAAACCCGGGTCAACAAAAACCCCAATATGATACCAAAGGTCAGTCAAACCCTCTTGTAAACTGGATTGCCTTTGATGCTCTGAAGTGGATACCTGAAAAGAAAGGCCAGACAAGATTAAGAGAGTAAAAGTAGGTATTTATTTGGAGGGCCTTCAAAGGTACACCCTGGGCAGTCAAAAGCCTCCAAGGGGCTCCACCCAAGATGGACCCTGGGTCGTGGGTTCTTCACACTTTTATAAGTTTGGTCTATTTGCATATCAGGGTTAATTCTCCAATTATAATTTCAGTTCATTACGTAATTACCCCAAGTTTGCTCCTCCTCTCAAAGGCTTTAGTTAACAGATTTTGGGGCCTGGGACAAGCTGGGTGTCCTTGACATACAAACCTAGAGAGGTTTGTTATGTCTAACCAGCATGAGAGAACTGAAGTTAACAGGTCACACAAAACTTCAGAGTTACACACTAGGCAGTACAGGATTTGAAAAATATAAAAGTTAAAACCTGAGGCATCACCCTTCTAACCCCCTGATCCCCAGAATTCCAGACCTTCATCCTAAATCACCTTTCCCAAAAATATATATTTAAATTCTTTCATAGTTTCCATACATTATGGAAATGCAGTAGCTGTCCAGCAGCATCAGCACGTGATGTGTTTCAATGAAAAACTCCCAGCACATGATATGTATAATTCCTAAAGCTGCTTTGAAAAGCTAATCTTTGGTTCTTTGCCCTTCAGAAGGGTTTGTGATGGATCTGGTGACAGACACAATGCAATCGTATGAGAAATGGTACTACCCTCTATTTTATTTGGAGTTTGCTAATAATCTGTGCCCACTGGGGAAAGAAGAGGATGTATCCACACCCCAGGTGACCCCAGGTGACCAAGCAGAACCTCATCACTTGGCTTTGGGCTGTTTCTTGGAGGGTGGGGGTCCAGGGTCCTGGTTCTGCATTGGTACCCCCAGATGGGACTGAATCACTGTGGCTCTCTGCATTTTCCCTTGATGCAGTCTCTGGAGATCACTTGGGATCACCGTCACACCCCTCCACATATTTTCCTGTCTCATTAAAAACAGTAAATGTGACTCTCTCAGGGACACAAGCTGGACATGAGGGGGTGACTCCAGCTGAGCCTTCCCTGCCTTCCTTGAGTGAGTGACTGAGTGAGTGACTGAGTGTTCCCACTGTTCTCTGCCCCCTCATTTGGTGTTCTGAACCTGTTTTGAGCACACAAAAGGCTTGCTGACAGCCCCTTGTGCTGGGCTGAAGAAGTGCTCCAAACAGACTGGTTTCCAGGCATGATCCCTCATCTTTAACTGTCTGCAAAGCTGTCGTGGCATGTCCTGAAGAAACCTGCAGAAGAAATGCTGGCCTGGTTCCCACTTGGCCGGGCTGCCAAGCATGGCACTAAAGGTCACTGGTTCACTCTTGTGGGATCCCAGTCCTCTTCTGCATTCATTTCCCTCCTCTTGCCAGTCCCCTAATCTGATAAACCGCGTGGGGAGAGGCAAGAGAGGGCGGGGGAGGAGAACGTGATGTAGCATCTTACTCTGGCAAAGCTGCGGGACAACCCCACGGTGCCTGCGGCTCGCGGTGGCGTTTTGGTGGCTGCCACTGGGAGACTGAAGAAGAGGCATGAAGATCCATCACGACTGTGGGAGGCCCAGCAGGTGATGTACTCACCTCCCTTGTGGAGAAGAAAGCTGAGCACAGTCTGGCAGCTTCTTGTCTTACTGCCTCTACCTGCGCCGCGACCGGCTGGGGACAGCCCTGGAGAGAGGGATGCTCGGAGCCAGCTGCGCTGCTGCGGTGAGTCTGCGCCTCCTTCCTGGCTTTTCCCGACGGTTTGGGGGCGGGTAGGAAGGGAAATGGAGTGAGCTGGGATGCGTGTGGATTGTTTGGGGGCGTGTAACCGTATGAAATCCCTGCTGGTTTGACTCTGAGCCAGTCGATAATCACCGACTAATCTCGGTGCTGGCAGATTCCACCCGGATTACAAGGGCATGTGTCTTTGTGTCAGGATGGGTGTGAGACCTGCTGAGGGTCTCGGGCTTTGTGCCAGAGGAACACCCCAAAAAGGGGTTTGGGACACACTGCAAGGATTAACTGCAGGAGAGAAATCTGGGTGTGTCTGTCACCAACACGATGTTGGGTGTGGCTGTCACAGTCGGTGAGGAGGAGTCGAAGGAGAAAATGTGCTTTTCTCAGTGCCAGCAGGAGACGAAACTGGGAGGAAGCTGGTCCTGTGTATTTGCTAATGCAGAGAACTGGATCAGGTAGCCCAAGCTGTTGAAACTAACTGCAGATGAGTGTTTTCCAGGAGAACTTCCAAGTGCCATTGGAAACACCTCCCTGCTAAAGGAAAGAAGGGAAGAGTAGGATCATCATAATATGTATGGGTATTCTACTTTGAATCTATGCAAGATAAAGTTAATGTATAAACTGGGGCCTCAGAAAGCCAAATAACCAGCTCTGAGAACAGCTCTGGAGCTGCAGCAGTACTGAATGAATCCCTAGCTGCCTTCCAGCATGGGGAGTATCCAAGAATACCTGCAGAAGGATGCAGTTATGACACCTGGTGTGTGTCCTCACGTGAATGTTGTGCCCACACTGCTTGAGGAAAAAATGCCACGTGACTGATTTCCCAGTGGTGCTGGCAGTTCCCTCCCAGCTCTGGCAGATCACATGCAGCTGCTCAGAGCATTTTTTTAGAGGTGAAACCTCCATGAAATATCAAAATCGGGAAATGAAATAATAAGTTATTTAAATTTATAAATAAATAAAACCTGGAAGTTAAGTAGCTAGTCATTGGAGGGTGGGGTTCTTTTTCTTCCTTTTTTAAAGGGGACTTTAATCCTGGTCTAAAAGTTAAACTTTTAGAAAGCAAATTATTGTCTTTTCATTAGCTGTAATCCTGAGCCTTTGTCTAAGGAGCCTTCGTGTCCTAGACTTAGTTGAGTCAATTTCTTTCCAGAACCTGGGATGGCTTCAGCTTGGAAGAAAACTCAGGAATTCTACAACTGGAAAAAGTGGAGGTACGTAGAGATGCTGTCTCAAATGGGAATTTCTGCATAAACAGCTTGATCATGAAAACCAAACCTAGAAGGAATGCAATCCTTATACAAGCCCACATTTTCTTCACTAGGCAGATTTCCGCTTTTCCTTCTGCATGATCATGAACTTCCCTTAAGTCTTGAAACATATCCCAGGGACTCTCCCATTGGATCACAGCAAGGAATGAAAGGATGGGGGATTTCCCAGTGGGCTCTGACGGAACAAGGAGCAATAAATGCTTGGGATTGCCTGTTAAGTCTGAAATACTAAAGGAAGTGAATTTTTTAAAATGCATATTCATGTGTCATGAGAAAGCTTAGCTGACCAAAGAGTTAATACTTTGGGGTTTAAACTCCTTGTGATGCTGGTAAAACCTGTTATCAAATGAAATATTGGCAGTAACCACTCCTCTCCTTGAGATTTGACACTTTGCAGTGAGGAGACAGACATCAGATCTTCAGTAGTTAGAGGCTCAGTTTGGTCCCAAAGGGCTCTTTTGTATCTCTGGGTGTAAAGAAAAGCCACAAAATACCATGAAGGTAGAACAGCAGGCCTGCATGGTGGCTTTGGCAGGAGGAGGATGTGGGCCATAATGCTCAGACTGTAAACATTTCAGTTCTTGAATTTCACAAGAGAGTGTAAAATGGGATTCAGGACTTTTGACAAACTGTTAAGTCCAGAAATGGAATATCAGAGAGTTCCCGACAGAACCCATAACAGCCATAGTAAAGAACTGGATGGTTTAGAAGGGATGGGGATTAACAGAGTTGTCCAGACAGTTATGGCATTTATAAAAAAATGAGGGAGTTTGGCAGAGCAGTGACAACACAGGGAACAGGAAAGGAAAGCATGAATGGCACCTGAGATGTTTTTGCTGATATAACATATCCTGGGTGATAGCAGGATTAGGAGGAGGTGGCATGACAGAAAATCTGTTGAGTTTCCCTTTGCTGTAGGACTGAAGAGCTGTTTCAGCAGGGATAAGTGTTTTGGCATTTCCCAGTGAATTCATGCTTTTTAAGAGAGTCCACTCTGTAAGCAGGTATGAAAATGAAGGCGTGGAGAATTTCAGATGTCCTGAGGATTGTAAGGAAGTACTACCAGTGATTGAAACACTTTTACTACTTAGCTGTAAAGATTTACTCTTCTGAAGAGCCACTGTTTCTTTGGCTGCTCCTGTGCCTCCCTGCACAGTGTCTGGGATCACTCCTCTCGCCCAGGGAGAGCTCCAGCTCATCCCAGAAAAGATCTGCCTTCCAGCACTACAGTCCATACCCAAAAATTGTGCTAAAACGTTTGTGCTGAAGCCTTTTGGCAGAGTCAGAGCAGAAGGACTGTGGTGCAGCTTTGCGAAGACACAGAGACACCAATTTTCTTTCTGCCAGCGAGCGCGCTGAAGGGAAGTAATTAAATCTAATTAAATATACCTGTCCTGCAGCGTGTAGAGGTACCAACTGTGGCTGTGTGTTTTCCTTCCCAGATCCAGGGACAGACCCGTGGCCGCTGGTCAACTCCGCACTTGCAGCCCCCCTTGTGTTCCCCTCCTGCCTCTCTGTGGTGGCACCGGGGGCAGCGGAGGGGGCTGGAGCTGCGGGCTCTGCCGGTCACCGCCGGTCACCTACAACCTGGCCATGGTGGTATTGTCCAGCTACATGTTCTACGAGGTAAGGAGGCAGGATTGGCTCCTAGGTAAGCAGCTGGGAAGGGTTTGAATTCCGGAGTCTCCAGATTCCAGGTTTTGAACAGCTTTTGCTGATAGACTCTGCTGAAGGGAGTGGGAGCTGGCTTGGACATGTCCGTGTTTTGCCACAAGAGGAGCAGTATTGCCCTGCTGTACTTTATTTCCTCCCATTTCTCAATCCTCCTGCCATTCATGAAATTAACACTTCTTTTAGCAGAGGCGTTTGGATAAAACTATTCCTTGGTCGTCGCAGGGGGTTGGGTCCCACCAGCTTCAGCTTTCCAAAAATGCTGCATGAGTTTTTTCTGTTTGAATTTAGAGTTACAATGCCTTGCTTTGAACAGATGCAAGAATCATATTATCTTTTCTGTTTTTCAGGGACTTGCCGTCTGGAAGGAAAAAAACCCGAACAAAACAAAACAGAAAACCGAAAAGAGCCCCTTAATTTTCCCCCCTTGCTGCAGACCCCGAGTGGGCAGGGTACAGCGCGAGGCTGGAAACGTGTTGATTTTGGGTAAAGCTCTAATCGCCGTGCCGTGTGCTGCCCAGCAGATGGCAAGAGTCTGTTGGTGCTGCTTCTTCTCCGAAGTCAGCGAGCTGCTGGATACGGTAAGGAGGGCTCAGCTCCACAGCGGGCCTGGTGCTGGAAACAGATACTTCCTTGTCAGGAAGGGGCAGCGTGCCAGAACTGATGTGCTGGGCTGATTCTGCATTGATTCACTGCCTGTCTCCATCCCGGTGGCTGCACACTCTCCCTCCCCAGCACTCTTCCTGAGCCACAGTGATAGGGGAGAGGCTTTAACCCTGGCTACTGCCAGGTGGACCCCCAAAATTTCAGCTCCTGGTGCCACACAGGTTCTACTATTGCCTGGCTGGCTGATTAACAGTGGTCAGTGGGGCCGAAAAGGAGTTGCACATGGACAAGTCCTGGCATCTCTGCTGCCATGGATTATCCCGGAGCTGTGCACTAAAGGTTTGTGTCCCGTGGGGAATTGAAAGCCCACCTCTTTATAGCTTGTCTTCAGGTCTCTTCCTGGACTATAAATGAACTGGCTGGACAAGGTCTCTGCTTGGCCAGCAGAAGAAAGCTGTGTCTTAGCCTAAAACTTCACAGCTCTTGGGGGTGTAAGTTGACAACACACAGAAATGTGTGGATCCTTCCTAGGCCTATTGCCAGGGGTTTGGCCAATCCCCTCTCTGTTTGCATCAGCAACAAAAGCAGCTTTCTGCCAGTCCTGCATGCCTGAAAAGCAGATTCACTTTTTGTTGTGTGTGTGTATGCATGTGCATGGTGAAATACAGTGACCTGACACGTATTCATCTGGCCAAACCATTCT
The DNA here is from genome assembly GCA_013397915.1 of Daphoenositta chrysoptera. Taxonomy (NCBI): domain Eukaryota; kingdom Metazoa; phylum Chordata; class Aves; order Passeriformes; genus Daphoenositta; species Daphoenositta chrysoptera. The sequence continues at coordinate 141,754 of VZRO01008074.1, forward strand.
CTTCACTAATGCAGATTCCTGGAGGGTTTGGCCACTCAACACAGTGTTTTTTCTGTGGGTTGTTGTCTGGTAGCAGTAAACATACAACCTATGTCCTGAAAAGGACCAGACCCAAGCAGCTGTGAGTTGTATGGAAGCTCAGTCAGAATCTCAGATGTGTCCTCTTTGGACTTTTGGGACCTGAATCCAGACATAAAAATATTCGGGGCTTTGTGGAAGAAATTATGTCTTCCAGTTCCCCCTGTAAGTTCTGTTGCATCTATTGAGTTTCACCAGTTTTTATCAACAGCAGAGAAAATGGGTTTGGGAGATTCAAACTCATCATTAGCTATTTTTATAACTTCTTACTGTGAAATTTTTGTCTAAACACATCAACTCAAGGTTTTTCTTTGCCTAGCTTCTTTCAGATTTTCTTAATTCTGTGCAAGAAACAAGAGCAGGTGACTTTTCTGCACATGTACCATCATGGCTCTGTGCTCTTCAGCTGGTGGTCAGGGGTCAGATGTGTGCCTGGAGGGCAAGGTATGCTTGTAAGAAATGCTGCTGCAAGAAAACCTTGTGTTTCAGGTCTCTTTTGGGCTGTGGAGGTTGCATTAACAGTGCAGATGGGCTGACTGGCAGGTAGGAAGCTCACCTGCTTCCAAAGGTGTGAAAAACATGTGCATTTCAGATGATCCCGTCTGCTCAGCTCTTGGGGCTGTTTAGGCTGCAATGTTCACTGCCTCACCCAGAATGAGAGTGTGCCAACAGAGTGGGTCCAAACAGAAAAAAATAACATCCTACAGAAGGTCAATGTGTATCTCCTCCCAGAGCAGGGCTCCCTCACTCCCCATGCAGAGGCCCTGGGGCAGCAGCCCAGGTTCTGGCTCTGTTTCCTGCTCTGGCTGTGCCCCTTTCTGGGCTGTATCAGACCACTGCCCCCTTTTGCTCAGCTGGAAGAGAAGCATCAGGGTACTAAGCCACTAGTACCACTACCTGCATCTGGGTACTAGGCCCTATACAAGATGCTGGGGCATTCTTTTTTGGGAAGTCATTTTGGCTACACGGCCTTGTCACCAGAATGGTGTGAATTGCTTAGGTCAGAAGATCAAAAAGTTTCTCCTCTGCCTTTGAAGCTCTTCTCTATCTCTGAACTCTTGATATGGGATGGGTATATTGTGGACGCCCCAGTTTTCAAGGCCAGGTTGGATGGGGCTTTGGGCAACTGTAGTGGGAGATGTGCTGGAGGTTGGAGCTAATGGCCTTTAAGTTCCCTTCCAACCCAAACTCATATGCTGAAAAAAGGCAGAAGCTGTTGTGCTTTTATGGCAGAGCACCACCCTGATGGAATGTTCATGCACAGGGGTGGATGTGAGGTATTTTGGAAGCATCCTCATAGTGGCTGTAAGCCCTTCACAGGGTGAGCCTGGAATGGGTCATGTGTCTTGTTCACTCTCACTTCTTCACTCCTCAGCCTTCTTTATTGGGATGATGAACTCCTTTGTCCACCTCTTCATGTGTGGCTGCTATGCCCTGGCCAGCCTGGGACCGCGGATGCGCCGGCACATGTGGTGGGAGCGTTGCCTGACCATCCTGCAGCTGGTAAATAGCTCCAGGTGTTCATCCCTGCCCTGCCATGGGTCAGGTGTGATGACCCTGCTGTCTGTCACCCCACTGGCTCAGTCTCTGTTTGCTGCCCACGGACAGCAGCATATCCCTAGGTGCCCTCATGTGCCACCCTCAGAGGTGAAGCCATCGGTGACCTGCTCCAAATGCTGCTTTCACAAGACTATCAAGAGGCCTTCAGTGACCGTATCAAGCTAAATATCCACAGCTTTGTCATGGGAAGGGGAGAGAAAAATTAGCAATTGGATTCCTCCTTTTTGTGTTGTATATGGAGCACTGAAAACAGAGCTTGACGTCGAGAGGTGGGAGCAGTGATTCAGGATTCTCAGTTGGGCAGCAGACTGGGGAGCCTTCATTCAGTACCCTCAGAAAGGAAGGCTGTCTCTAACTGCAGGCAAACAGGTGAGTTGAAGAGAAATATGGGCATTTTTCTCTAGAAAATCCCTTTGGATTTTCTTTCCCTCATCTCTGACGAAGTTACAAATCCTGAAAACCCTGTGTTTTTTCAAAGATAACAGCATAAATGTAATGATCCAGACAAGGACAATAGTTGTAGGAGAGTTTTTTCCACTCAAAGAGAGGCTTTGCAAACCAAAAGTATGCAGTTACAAGGGAAGAGGACATGTGTGAAATAGTCATGCAGTGACGGCTGCTCCAGAATTCTCACTTAGCCTGCATGGCAAAGCAGAACAAGAAAGCATTGCATGAAACAAAAAAGGTATTTGTAATGCAAATTATCGCACAGGGAAAAAAATAATTTAACTGCTTTTTGGTAGGTAGAACTCATTGCCTCACGGTATTGGGACAGGTGACTTAGTAAAATACAAAAAAACCCAATTAATGTTTAAATGAATAAAGGTAGTATTTGTAGTTCCTCTCTGCAAGCTAAAATACAAATCAAAATAATTATGGGTATAATAACCTGATTACCACTGGGGAAGAGGAATCTCCCACCTTCAGTTTCCATAGTCAAACATCTCAGTTACTGCAGAGAAATGGGCCAAGGGCAGGACAAGCTGGATTGGTTCAACCTCCAGGTTTGATGTGCATGTCTCCTGGTGGGAAAACATTGCTGGGCTTGAAAAGCAGGTTCTCAGGGATGTCAGGAGAGGCAAGCAGGTGATCCTCTGGGTTGAGGACACTGCTAGGATGTTGTGATAGTTGTGATGGTCTCAATGGCCAGCTGAGGTGTATCTCATGTACGGTCCCTAATCTGGCTGCTTCTTTTTTCCGCCTCCTCCAGTGCCAGTTTGTGGCCATTGCTGCTCATTCTTCCTACAACCTCTTCACAGAGTGCCTGTTCCCTAATGGCTTCAACACCACAGCCTTTCTCTACATCCCAGCTCTCTTCCTACACTTCTACTATCGGACCTACGCTAGGGGAAAGCGGGAAAACCTGACTTAAAGGAAATCAAAGACTCTGATGAATGTGCACGTTCTTGCTGCTTGTGGCATAGTTTTGGGAAGAAAATGTATTTGGGTAATGTGTGTGAGGCTCATGTCTTGCCTTCAAACATCCCAGGTTAGGGAGAAGAAAGAAATTATGTAAACTCGGGGATTAGGGAACTGAGGAGCACACTTAATTAAGCTGAGGCCAAGTTAAGCCAAGTAATCACCAGCATAGCAGGCTTTGGGACATCTGCAAGATAAGGTCTTTTTCCCTTCCATCTTTAACTCAGTGTCTAAGGTCTAGCAGCCAGCTACAACTCTTTGCATCATTTCTTAGGCTATTCAGGGTTTCTTTGCATCCATAAAACTATCTGAGCTTGGTGTTGCAGATCAGGCAGGGTTGTGTGCTTCCAGCCTGGAAATCAATGTCCAGGTAGCAGCAGCAGCCAGGAATCCACAGGGACTGCAGGATGCATTCACCTGTACACTGCATCCCACCCTGTCCTGCTAAGGAGGCTCCTACTAGGACTGGGGTCGTTCTGATGGTTTAACTTCATATCAGTATAAGCAGGAGGGAAACTGGACATTATGTTTTCTGGCTGGACAGGTGTCTTCACTATCCTGAGGCTAAAGAAGGCATTATTAGCACTTTCATCCTCATAACAAACTAGTGCAGTAAGAGTTAACCATGTCCCATTTTCTGGAATGCTTGTTTGCCCTTGGTTTCTCTCCTAACAATAGAGGATTTTAATGCATGAAGATACTTGGTATTGCTCCTTATAGATGCCACAACTGTACCAGAAAAAATAGATTAATGTGCCCTATTCATAACTTTATTCCTCCAATTTGTTATTTCTTTTAATGCTGCTATTTTAAAATTTTGCTTCTCATCAAACATAAAGAATTTAACAACACCATAAGCAACCACCTCCACAGCCTAATTGTATAAGAATTAATACAAAATGTATAAAATCAATTCATTGGCTAGTGCAAAGCTGCATAGCTCAATTGACTTTAACACATTGCTAATTGGCTTCTATTTTTTCACTCCTGAATCAATTACAACAAGAACTTGGCACTTATATTCATCTGCAGATTGTTAAATACTGTTAAAGTTTTGATGTGGTAGTGCTTTGAAAACCCTAATTAAACTACAAAGTGGTAATTATTGATTGAATTCTGCTCAGTTGATATCAACAGGTATTAGAGAGTGGTGGTATTTTGTGAAACACCAAGGTGTTGAAGGAGAGGGTTAGAATTAGTGACATGGTGCGTTGCCATTGCCAAGCCAAATCCACCTCAAATGTAAAGAAGTCCAGCTCCGCTGGGAATGCCCAGAGGACTAGAGCTGGTGTGAACCTAGCAAATGGACGTACCCAAAAAAACCCTGTGTGCTCTACACCAATCTGGAGTTGAGCAGCTACAAAAAATAAATTCAACTTGATCCTCACTGCTCTGTTTTCATACCCCAAGCCTTTTCTTCAGCCCCTCCTCACACATATGGGAGATAAAACAATATTCTTCCACTCCTTGCCCTCCTGCCCTTCACACATATCCACAAAGGACTTGTTTATGCTGTCACAAGCACACATCATAAATGTCCTTCCTTTGATTTGAGTAGTCGCTCTTCTGATTGTCACTGGTTTTTATGAGAATCACTGCATCTCTGCTAGTTGGTTTTCTTCCTGTCAAATATTTTTCCGTGCTAACTAATAAATAAATAGTGACACTTTTGCATACTGGAATTCTACTTTTGTCAGAACTTTAACTAGCAAATCCCTGGGTGGGTCCTTCATTCTTCCCTTTGTTTGGAAAGGCAGGAAAATGGGATCTGCTGTGTATCTAACAGACTGTACTCGTGTGGAGGGTTTCCCCTGGGGCCTCTCCAGAGCTGAAGTCTCAGTGCAAGTAAAGCTGTTTCATTACTCCTGTCCACTGAATGATTCATTTACAGCCCTCTCCTGCTTAATCCATCAGTACATTTAGCCCTCTAGTTTCATGGTAGAGCATTTCCTGCAGCTGGCTAAATTATCTGTGTTCACAAAACAACCTAATGCTCTTTTTCCTATACACAAGTAGGTTTCAACCTCAGTTTCCCCTCACTTTAATGTTTTCAGAATGTAGTTACTAAGTTCACTCATAATTTTATACCAGAATAAGCATCATGTATTTTGATTTTCCTTGATTCATGACTGCTTAAAAATTAGAAATGAGCACGAAATCTGAATGAGATTACTCAATGCTTTTCCACTCTTAAAATATATGAATTTGATGGCTAAAAAAAGCTAAATGGCGTGAATATAAACACATCATTTAGCTTTCTTTAAGGCAGCCTATGCAGCTTAATTTGTGTCAGTGTGGGACAGAGCAATGGATTCTGGAGTGCCATGACCACATAGGTGGTAACAAAACATGAAAGTACAAATCTGTCACCTGACAGCTTGAAGTGACTGTTCACCTACATCAGACACTGCTGTCACAATTTGTTCAAGACATGAAACCTTTGATTTATTCCTGTCCCTCTTCCTCACAGCTTGAGTGAGTGGCCTGATCTTGAATGAGTAAGAGCTTTTTGTTGGTGTGACTTCAGTGGCACAGGATGAAAACGAAGTATTTTCAGTTGACTGATAAGGAGGGATTAAGTTTGCCCAGAAACACCACGTTTTCCATACAGGAACAGACACTGGCATGGAGCACATCTGTTACAGAAGCACTGATGTAAGCAAAATTCACTTGTGAGGGTACTTGGCAGTGAAGATAAAACTGCAGAGGTAAAGCTGAGTGGCTCTGAGGTTGCTCCTTCAGATTGCACTTGCTTGTCTTCATTCTCCTGTTTCAAAATTGGGTTATCCCAGTTGGAAGTGTCCACCTGGGCCACCCTGTTGTGACAAAAACCTGAGAGCACAGCTCAGTGCTCCTGGAATTTAACAGAAAATAAAGGCACAGAATGGGATTTCCCCCGAAGATCAAGTCCCTGGAGTTAAAGATTACACCACAGCAAAGCACTGGAAGTCAGAACCGGGGGGGGGGCAGGGGGGGTTGGAAATTATAAATTGCAAGCTTGGATGGCTCATGCTGTCTGGTAGAGTCCAGAGCTTTGAGGATGAATTGAAAATATCCTGTTGCAGCTGGATTTGTGAAAAACCTCTGGGCCAAATGCCGACTCCACCAATATCAGTGACAAAGGCTGCAGCTTCCTCTGGAAGGAGGCTGGCACAGCTGTGTGGAGAACAACACACCCAGCTCCACAGCCCTGTTTGCTGGGAGCAGGCTGCAGTGTTATTCAATCTTAACAGATGACTTTTAAGGGCACGGGGCTATGTAAGTCCCCCCCCTTATAAAATGTGGGTCATTAGACATTCTCAGAGCAGTTTAGATGAATAAGATGTAAAGCACAGTGTAAGTACGCTGTTGAAATGAGTAAGCTTGATATGTGGTAGTGCTCAGCATCTTTCCTGCTGTTCCAGTCAATGTAAATTATGGATGTTCTGATCAAATTACTTTTGAATTAACCAGACCATTTACTCAGTGCTTACTTTCCCTCTGAAGATAAATGAGAGGGATTCTCATTTTAATCAAAACAAAATACAGAAAAGAAAATCAATTACTATTTAATGTTTTTTCCATCCCTGTGTGATGGAAAGTTTCCAGAGGAACCTGGGCTTGAAATTGCAAAGCAATATAAAATGCAGGGACATGGTTGGGTTTTAGCTATTGGATTATTTATATATTATCAGAAAATATGGTTCTGTGTGGGTTTGGGGGTTTTTTTTGGTTTTTTTTTTTTGTAAGGCAAAATAAGTACTCCAAACAATTAAACAAGCTAAAGCAGAATACAGTAGATTGCTTTACCCAAAAAATAAAAATCTATTGATACAGATATAAACTACCTAGAAGCCAACCATTTAAAAAGATCAGCCAGCCCTATATATAGAACAGTCTGAATGTGCTGAATTCATTAATGAATAGCTTCGTGGATTAGGGCTTGATAGTTGGAGTGCTCACATCCAGATGTTTACTGTGATTTGTCAATGGCCTTGTACTTAATCCTCTTGGACAGGAAATACGAGTCTTTTCTCTGGGGTCTCCCCTGGGGACTGTGGCAGTCTCTCTCTCTGGCCTGAATCATCTCGATACGGGATCCGGCTGCCGAGGAATTAACCAAGTGGCGGAGGCACGGATTTGCCTTTAACCCCTTCCGTTTCCTCTCAGCTTCAGATGATTTCCTCACCATCTGCCACAACCTCGCTATTATTTAGTCAACACATGGAGAAGGAAAAAAAAGGAGTCACCCGTGTCACCCTGGGGTCCCTGTACCCAAAAAATATGCCGAGGGAGACACATGGAGTCCCATCAGCACTGAGGAGGAGGGCTGTGGGCAGCCTCAAGAGCTTCGTGTGCTTCTCTTCACCTCTCAGCATCGTGATTTTTGTGATGCTGCAGCTCCCTGTCAGTGACAGGGATGGCCCAAGAAGACTGGATGTCTCCAAGGCATCCTTGGTCAGGGTACCAGAGGGTGTAGCGTGAGTGTGAGTGTGCATGTCTTATATGTGAGTAGATGACTGCTTGAGTGTGTTTGGGTGTGAGTAGGTGAACGCAGCCCCTGACCATCCCCACGGCTCATTTCTCAACATGTGGGTCTTCTCCATGGCATGGGTCTTTCCTTTCGCTGTGGGACAGTGAAGGACAGCTCCCAGCAGCCACACCTGCTATGGAATGGCGCAGTGGGAGCTGGGGGGGCAGTGGGAGCTGCAGTGAATGCTAAGTTTTGTTGTGGATGTGCTGGAGTGTAAGGGACTGATTTCCTGTGTTCAGGGTAGAAAATACTTCTGGCTAAATCACAAGTATGGGGACAAATTCTTTTCAGGGAGTGCCTGGTTAAAACATTAGTAGCACATCTCAGCATTATTCTTCCCTAGTCTGCATGTCATCCTTTCTCTCCAGTACCTTAGCTTTCTGCTGCTCTTCAAGAGAGCGTTCAGGGTCTTTCCACTGAGCTGAAAAAATGAAGGCTATTAAATAAAAATTGTCCTTTAAAATTCCCTGCTTGGAGTGATGTTCCTCTCCCTTTAACATCATCCTCCCACTTTCTCTTGTCCCTTTTCTCTGCTCTTCTTTTGTACCCACATACACAGACACCATAACAGATTCTCAGACCTTTTAGAGATGCAAAGAAAGTAGTTACAAGTTGCTCAAATGCTGTACAATCAGCTGCATTTTTCTGATCTATCAATTAATAATGTACATTTTCTGCAAGGCTTTCATCCAGGTGAATTTGGTCAAGTCTTTCTTTTTCTTTGCACTTAAGCATAATCCCATCTGCCTTCAAATTCAGGATGTGAACACTGCAGCTTGATACTTAGAAAGGCTAGAAACTTGAAGTTAAATTCAGCACGGTTCCTCCCAGGCATTCCCTGTTACTGATGAAGGAATGACAGAAGGGATACAACTATCTGAGAGGCAATAAGTTACTGCTCCTCTGTATACTTTATTTTGCTCTGTGTGGTGCCCACCACCACAGATGTCTGAGGATGTTTTCTCCAGAAATAAATGGTTATTCCTGAGGCAGTGTTTCAGGGGAGAATGCCTTGCATTACAGAAGCTGACAGAGTTGGAAAACTAGAACAGTTTTCGAGTGTGCAAGCCTTTCTCTGGTTGTAATCCCTGATATGCACTGGGAGCAGATGAGCCACTCCTTGTTGGGGTGCACAGATGTGTGTGTGGTGTGCCTGTATTTATTGTGGGTTCTCCTAGTCCCAAAGGATGTTATCCTACATTTTGCAGGTTTCATACGTTATTCCATTAAATAACTGTAAATGAAAGGGCCGTTATTTTCAAAGAAGAACTTATTTTCCAGATAATTTCATTTCTGAAAATTACTTGTGTGAGTAAAGCAGTCCTTTACTTCACTGGCACGGTGGTAAAACAGGGTGGCAGTTTTGTGCTCAGTTCTCTGAGATAAAATGCAAGCCACCACTTACAGAAGCTGCTTAATACAATTATGGTTTTCTATTCTGGCACTACTTTTAATATCTTTGGGCATATTTCATGCACAGAGCTAATGTTTTAAATTAAGGGAAAGCCACTAGTCACAGTGAATCTAGATGAAGTGTTTGATGGAGCTATGAGTAGTAACATAGGGATTTAGGAAAAAAAATATCATTGCAGTGATGCCAACTGGAAGGCAAAATGGTCACACTCGATTTTGTTAGAAAACCAGAAACTCTGTAAGACTGGAGTGGTATATATACCTACAGGATCTAATCCTACAGTATTTATATACATATTTAGTGTATTCTCCTGCAGACCTTGAATAGAATGGATGACTTCATGGCTTGAATATAGAAAGTAAGATCTTAGCATCGATTGTATGACTGAACTGTAACTGAAGTAATTGTGTAAAGCTGCTTGCTTCTCTCTTATAAAATGTGCATGCACTGAAATTGTTCAGCCTTGGATGTGGGTTTAAGAGTGCATCAACGGGAAAGTGCTTGCAAATGTTAACATGAAAGTAGCATGCCAGAAATGTCGCTTGCTGGCTTGGGAAGCACCTTTTGGAGCTAATTCAGCGAAAAACTCGAGGGAGCAGGAGCAGGGAGAGCAAACGCAAAGCAGAAAAAAAACAAAAAAAACCCAATCCCTTCCTTTGTTCATATTCCGCTGGGGAACGGGGATGGGGGGGACACACGGCAAGAGGCGCCAGGAATCCCCGGGGCTTTCAGTTCTGATTTTCCTTAGAGGTGAGCGGGGGTTTGCAGCCAGAGCGCTCGCTGCGCGCAATCCCTTTAGCGAGCAAATCCACGCGCGGGGGCCGCTCCGTAATCCCCGGGCGCGGCGGGGGCGAGGGCTGCGGAGCGGAGAGCGCTGTGCCCCGCGCCCCCCGG
>VZRO01008074.1:154639-189592 GCA_013397915.1 Daphoenositta chrysoptera
TTTTTTTAGTAGTTTTATGGTTTTATACCTTTATTATATATTTGAGACCAAAAGGAAAAAATACACTGCTGTTACTGGTTTCAATCCAGTGCACAACAGATCAAAAGTGATCTGAGCAGATTTTCAAGTGCACAACAGATCAAAAACATGAGGGAGTGGATAGGCACAACAAGAAAGTAGAATATTGAGTGCAATATCTGCAAAACTGTTTTCATTGTACGCTCCAGATTCCTTGGGCGCGTGTATCAGTCACCTCTATGTATCCACGCACCATTTGTGTACACAGTTCACTGGTTTTAGTTACCACAGACCGGGAGTGGATGGCACTTCAGGAGTGGAACGTGGCGTGCCGTGCTGCTTAAATAACCATTGCGTGGCTTTTCTCTTGGACACGGATGGAAAGCCTTTTCATCAAAACACACCCCTGGTTTCGTTTATTTCCAAACAAAACCTTCTCAGCGCTGAGGATTTTACAGTTGAGGTGGTGTCGAGAGACGAGTGACACATCTTCATCGAGATCACAGCTTACTCTGAAGACCGACACAAAGTTGCTCCTTTAGCTCAAAGAGCTGTGTTACCATTTCTCTTGCAAAGGACATCTGTTTCCCCCTCCAGCTTCTGTTTTGTTGCTGAAGGATACACCATGCCTCCCCCACGTCCTGTGGCACGGCAAGAGTAGCAGAAAAGAGAAGGCTTGATTGTCAACATTGTTCAAGGTTTGTTTCTAACAAATTTTCTAATATAAGTAAGTGCTCAGTTGGGATTATAATTTATTCGAGTAGTTCATCTATGTCCTGAGATAAATTGAGATGAGCTTTGCAGAGCAGCTCTCTGACATTCTCTCCACCAGACACAAATGCTGCTTTCCTGTCCCTGACTGTGCTCTTTAATGATAATGCCCAAATCCATGACGTTTTCTTTCTTCCTAGTCAGTACAGTAAGTGCCAAGCAAGTCACACTTTTCATGAACAGAGTGCTCATCCCAAAACCCAGGGCTGAGGGGAAGGAATTTAAATCTTGTAGTAGAAAACAGCATCTTCCACATTAATTTTAGAATTTTAGATGTTGTTTTTTTGGTTGGTTTGCTTGTGTATTTAAATGGGGAGTGAGGCTGTGATGTGCTGAGTTGTCTGAAACAAGACTGACAGAAAAAGCACCCAGTGCAGCTGCGCTCCAGATTCAGGGAGATCTCCAGTTTGCTTCGGTGGGAGCTGTTGCATCAGGGGGAAGTGCACAATCAGCTCGTTGGTGAGGCTGAATCTCGGATGAAACAAAGAAGTGGTGTAACTCTGCTGCACGTGCTGAGTTCTAGGTCACTGATGGGCTTAGAGTAAGGCATTTTGCTCACACAAACGGTTTGATTTGCTCTTGCTGATCACATCCATCTGACTCACCTGAATTAGTGCCAAGCAATTGCAGTGAGTCTTTCAGGATAAAGTTTTGGGGTGGTCTTTCTCTAACTACTACCCCCACCTTCCTGACCACCAGAGTCTGGCCTTCCAACTGTGTGTTGTGTTGGACTGGGCTGTCAGCTCCTCAGAGCAGGGGCACTGTGTCCACACAGCCACTTGTACATCCCTGTGTAAGGATTTTGGGGACCTGGATTACATCTTTGTAGTTGTTGCAGGAAGCTGATGTAGGTGAAAGCAGATCAGGGCTATGGGGAGTGGGTGAAGCTGATGTTGGTGACACAAAGAGAAGGCCTTGCCTTCCTCCCTCCTTTTCAGTTTTTCCCGCCGTGTGTTCTCTTGTTGCTGGCACTGAGCTGGTTCTCTCCTCGTGGAAGTAGCTGCCTTCTCTGCCTGGAGCTTCCTGAGCAGCCCAATCATCTGTCAGGAAATTAAATGCAGCAACAAGGTAGATCTTTTCCTGCCAAATTAGTGGGTTGGAAAGCAAGTGAGTACCAGAGCTTGTGCAAGATGAGGATAGGGAAGGTCAGTGGTGTGGGCAGGTGAGGAAGCAAGGAGTGAAATCCTCACTCCTCAGTGGCAGTGAACTGTGACATTATCATGAACTGTGACATTATCATGACTGCTTGTTGAACCCTGTTTCATGTTTGGAGAGGTACCACAGGACTGAGTCCTGCAAGGTGCTGAGGGCCTTTAACTTCCCACGGGAGCCAGGCTGCAAAATTCAGCTCTGGATTCTGGCGTATAGAACCATGGAAGGGTGTTGGTTAGAAGGGACCTTAAAAGATCATGTCATTCCAACCCTCTGCCATAGGCAGGGACACCTTCCACTAGACCAGGTTCCAGGCATCCACAGCTTTTCTGGGCAACCTGTGTCAGGGCCTCACCACCCTCACAGGAAAGACTTTTTTCTAATGTCTAATATGTCCCTGCTACAACTAAGAGTAGGGTTTGTCCCAACCAAAACCAAGCCTAGTGAGAGCAAAATATCCTGACTGCAGCACAGGGTTCCACACAAGCTTGTCAAGACATTCTTCAACCTCCAGTTTGAATATGCTGTCTTTCCATAACAGAACAACAGAATTTTCCAATAGAAAGAAAACAAATTATTCTCAAAATGTGGTTAAAAATATTTCTTTGGCTTGGGTTTCTAAACAGTTGTTAAGCACAGTTCAGGGAAATTTGGCTTTGACACCTTTAAAAAGAAATCCATAACCTCTATTGGCTTATAGGGCAGCAAAGGATTTGCTTTCTAATGAGAGTACGGCTGCCAAACACTGAGTAATGTGACCAGAAATACAGTCAAAGCCCAGTTCAGCAGAGCATTTACCATGGACATGTGCTTAAAGCAACACAATTTTCAGCAGGTGTTGTAGATGCACTGATCTTTATGATTTTGAGGTTTGAGATCATGAGTTGGACTTGGGTGTTCCTTGTGGGTCCCTTCCAGCTCGGGGTATTCTGTGATTGTCTGATGGTTATTTAAAGATTAGTTATAAACTGGGCTGAAACCTTGGAGCCATTGGTTCCCCTTGGATTTTGGGGCAAATATGTGGGTATGTGGTACAGTCATGTAATGTGCCGATGCAAATTTGTGATGCAAAAGTGTGCAAGAGAGAACTAAATCCCTCCAAGAGGGCTCCTGGAAATGTGAGACAGGAAGCGAGTTTCCTATTCCAGGCCCATTACAAGAAGGAACTATGTCCTAACCACTATTGATTTTATGTTAGCTGACCTGGAATGAACAGCAAGCTGAATCAAACCTCTTTGCCATACCAAAAGCATCAAGATGTGAGAGCTTAATGAATAGAAAATCATTGCAGACATAAAAAACCCCAAACAAACCCAGCCAAGCAACAAACCAACCCTTTTTTGTAAGCTCTTTTGGCTAGGAGTTGCAACAGAGAAGCTCCCTCACCCCACACATGTAGTTATTATTGGCTCGTCCTCTCATGTGGGACACTGTGCACCAAAATGCATTCTTGGGGGTGCTGAAGTGAATGTTCATTTGGGTCACCAGTAATGTAAGTTTAGTTTGCTTGGCCTGGCCCCAAGGGGAGTCCACATTTCCCTTTTACTTTTCCATCATCCGAAAAAACGATAAAACAGTAACAAGCAGTTATATAACACCTTTCATCTCCCGGAGCTCTGTGAACAATTGTTCCATGCTCTGTGTACAGGCAGAGTAAAGAAAAGGCTGTGCAAGGGAAGACCAAGCCTTTCAAAGGGGGAGAGGGCTTGGAGAGGCACAAATAGAAGTGGGCTTGGCTGGACTGAGAGGTCTAAAATGTGGATTGAGGGAGAGAGATTCCCCCTGTGGTCTCTTGCATGGCTCTGAGTGGCTCTGCAGGCAAGGACTGGGTGCCAGCAGCTGTGCACTGTGACCCATCTGGTGGGGTCACTGAACACAGGGGACTTAATGCTGCTCTGAGCGGCAGGAACAAATCCCTCTTTTGTGTGCTCTTTTCTTTTGGGCTCTGTAAGGAGAACGTTGCACTTCTGCTGGCTTTTCCCTGGCCTCTCCAGCTGCAGACACTGCTGGTCTGGTGGAGGTGGTGCTGGTGCGGCCATCGAGCTGCAGTGCACTGAGCCATTCTCCAGGCGCTGCCCTTCGCCTCCCATCAGGGAACAAGGCACATGTCAGAGCACTCTCCGTGGGAGATAACTGTGTGCACAAAAGGTCTGGCTCTTCTGAGACCTGTCACAGAACCACTGAGGTTGGAAAAGACCTCCAAGGTCAGCAAGTCCAACCTGTGACCAATCACCACTTTGTCAACTGAAACAGAGCACTGAGTGCCATGGCCAGTTGCTTCTTGAACACCTTTGAGGATGGTGACCCCACCACCTCCCTGGGCAGCTCATTCAAAAGCCTGACAACCTTTTCTGTGAGGAAATTCTTCTTCCTGAGCAGTGCCAGTGAAGCTGGTGCTGAGGTCAAATGAGGAGAGCGTTTAGCGGCATGTGACAGTGCCACTGAGCTGTGGTGAGGGACGAGTGGCCTCACTGATATCTGATCCAGCCATTTAGCAGGATGCCATGAACAGGAGTGAAATTTGGCAGGGGCCTTCAGGGTGGTTGCTGCCATGTTTAGGGAATAATGGAAGGAAGGCTTTAAGCACCTCATCAAGACTTTGGCCTTGCCACTTGGCCAGTGGTGGGATCAGAACGTTGTGTGGAAGGCAGTGTGTGGGGGAATGGCAAGGTTGATCCTGTGCAGGACAGAGGGGCAGCAAGGAAACTGGGAGGTGAAGCTCTAACAGCATTTGCCTGGCTTTGGTGCAGCTTTAGCCATGTCACTGTGTGACCACCAGACTCACTCCGTAGCTACAAATGTCCAAAAAATTGAATAGAAAAGGTCTTTATAATAATCTAGCCTATGACCAATTAAAATCATTGTTCCCAAATCATTCTGCCAACACTTATGCTATATACAGCACCACTAAACATTTTTAGATTGTGCCTTTTAGTCTTTTTGCAGCTTCTGTAATGTTTGGTTTTTGGTTTGTTCGTTTGTAGTTTTTTGGTATTTTTCTAACTTTCTTTCTGTATGTATTAACTGGTCCCCAGTTCTCCTTGTCAGCTTGTTAAAGTTCTGTTTCTCTGGCCTAAATTTGGGACCTCAGCATGCCAATGCTCTTCAGTGGACCTGGGTCATGCCATCTGACATCAGTGTGTCAGTTCATAGGAGAAATAAACACAGAAATTCCCCAGTAACACTGTGGGCCCACTGACTAGAACATACCTAATATTTGTATGATGAAATATGGTGAAAAATGTGGGTATAGTAACCATTGAAATAATCTGAAATAAGAAGTTTTATGTTAATTGGAATAGGAAAAAAGTAAAGCTGATAATGATATGACTGAAGAATTAATTTGAATTGGAAGTTGCAAAGAGAAATACCAACTTGTTTAAAGAAAAAGGAGGCTTCAAACTGACAGAAAGTAGGTTAGATGGGATATTAGGCAGAAATTCTTTGCTATGAGGGTGGTGAGGCCCTGGGACAGGTTGCCCAGAGAAGCTGTGGATGCCTCAGAAATTACCTGACCTAATAGTAAAATGAATAACCTTCCTAGCTGGCAAAGTGTTTTCATTAGAGGCTGGGCTTCCTAGCACACAGTCTTTATGCTTACTGCAGAATTAATCATTTTCCAGATGGAATTTAGAAATTATCACAAGTCATCTGCAAGTTGTCTCCTGTATTAGTAATTCACAGTCATCAGGGGGATGTTCCCAAATAAATCAGTGTCGGTTTTAACACTTGATTTGACAGGAAGAAGAGAAAAAAGAAAGATCCATCTTATTTCTCTGCTATGGTGTGCCATGGAGATTGTTGTTTGCAATTTTGTGGAAAACAGGTGTTGTGTTAAAATTGACATTGGAAAGAATGTTGCTGGAGAAGCCACCTTGGGTGGAAACAGGTAATAATTTCCCTCTCAAGAGAGCAGTAATTTTGACCCCCTCTAGTTTTCTGACAAAGCCAGTTTCGAGATAAATGTTGAAATATGTGGCCTCTTCTCTCAAATCCCACCTCCAGCCCTGGCCAGGAGTGGTGGTTTCCTCACTCCTGTGGGCAGGGAGTGCAATGAAATCTTGCAGCTCTTCTCATGACAATACAGGTGCATAATAAATACTCGTGTCAGCGTTGATGTTTCTGTGAAGATGCTGGAGGAAAAGGTGTGATTTAAATAGACTACATTGGTCTAAGGCTCTGATGTGTACAAGAAGCAGGTAGAATTTCTTCCTCTGCATGATTTCACTCCAGTGGTGGTGTCCTAGCATGTAGTAATTCCCCCCAAAAATATCACAAATCCAATACCAGGGCTTGTTTTGCTCTCTTCAGTTAATAGAGATTAGTTACATTATACTTTACTTAATTCTCTCAAGCAAGTTCAACACATTTAAAACCTCTTCCTCTCCCTCCTCCCTGCTTAATTGTGGGTAGAAATGCCTGTGACTGGGGAGGTGAAAATTTATTTGAATTATTTAAGCAACATAGCCTTACAATTTTTTTTTCTGTCTTGTTTAAAATTATTTGAAAATCTAATGGGGTGTGATTGAATCTGATTCATTTAACATGAATTTGCCAAGCAAATTGTATTTGAGTTTCTCAGTTCAGCAAACACTGTAATTTTCAAGGTAGTGCTGCACAAGGGGGTTGTTTAAAGGAGGTTATTGTGCAAATACATGGTGTTTTATTATGCAAGAGAATGATGCAAAGAAGCAGGGAGTCTGGAGGGTGACAAAGCTTGTTCTGGGAAGGAATGCCCTCTAGCTTAAGCTTAGCCACTGTGCTTTGAAGGAGACAGTGTTCCTCGAGCCAAATAGGAAGCAAAGGGAAGAGCAGGAGTCCACAGCTGAGATATCAGGGCATTTGACTGAGAAAGGGATGGTGGCTCCCACAGTTGTTTCTGGATGTCAGCCACTGGGCAAAACACCTGCACAGTATCTCGCAGGATCATGTTTTAAAAGTCTGCTCAGTGCATTCAAAGGATACAAGTACCTGCCTTTAGGACAATGTGCCAAAGTGTGGATCTAAGGCAGGCACTGGCATCTTCCTGCAGGCCTGGCAGAGTAAGGTCCAGTAACTGATGCCTTGAGTGGCTACCTAGAAACAGAGACTAGATAGGAATAAGGGAATAAGGGTAGGTATTTATTTGAAAGACCTTCAAAGGTACACCCTGAGAACCAAAGGCTACATCCAAGATGGACCCCAAGATGGACGACAAGTCACAAGTTCTTCACGCTTTTATAGGTTTGGTTCATTTGCATATCAGCATAAATTCCCCAATTAAAACTTCAGTTAATGATGTAATTTCTCTGAGCTCACCCCCTTTCTAAGATGTTGGTTTACACATTTTTGAACCCAGGACAGCCAGGGTGTCCTTGGAGAGCAGGCCTGGAGAGGCTTTGTTATGTCTAGAGAACAGAAGTCAGCAGGCTACAAGAAATTTCAGAGCTACACGCTAGGCAATACAGGATTTGAAAAATATAAAAGTTAAAACCTTAGGCATCATAACCAACAAAATTTTGGTCAGATTCCCATTTCCCACTTGTCTCCCAGAGTGTCTCCATCTCAGTGATGCATAGTGACAATAGAGCAGAGGCTGAGAAGTGCAGAGTTCTGGAGCACGAGAGAGAAATCTCTCTGGGAGGCTTGGAAACACTGGGCATTTCAAAATAGAATTTGCACTGCTCCTTGCTAGTGGAAAATGGGGTAGCTCTGTTCTTAAAAAGGAAGCTGGATATTCCACTGAGGGGGAGATACAAATTCTCATAGACATCCTGACTACATCTATATTAGAAAACGAAATGTGCCCAGGACCATTCCCTGGCTCTGAGGCCAGCTGGCAGGAGACAAGCTGTGCTGCTGCTGCCAGAGGCTCCCTCTGAAACAAGGTGTTCGGCACACAGCCTACTGGGCTCCCTTCCTGGCCTCTGCTCATTCCCACACCGTGCCTAGGAAGTCTTTTGGGAGAGAGCGCTTGGTACCGACTTACCAGTGTGGCCAGGAGCCTTTAAGTGTAGTTGATTGTGATTAATTTCCTGGGAACAGTTTCCCCAACCTCATGAGGTGGCAAGTGTAGATACAGCCCTGCTCTGATGCCTCTTGCCCTCAGGCAATTTTTGGGGTATCTTAAAAGCTTTACACATTTACCCCTCCTGGCACATTCTTAAACATAATAATCAGCCTCTATTCACTGAGCACAGTTATTCCTGCCAAAATCTGTTCTCATCTAATTCTGCTTCCACCTGCACTCATCTATATGCAACTCTACTAAAAATCACCACACTCTTCCAGCTGCACACAGAGGAGCACAAGTGGATCTGACAGTGAGAGGGGGATACTGTGTCTCTGGGTTTTGGCTGATTTTCCTGTTTGCCTAGCCCTAGTGTTGGCTGTACCATAGGTTTCAGTCACTGCATCTTCTAACTCTGCTTAGAATTCCAGCTGAGGCCCTGGTCTTGCTATCCAGCAGGATGCACCAGGAAATAACTGGAAATTAAAAAAAAAAAAAACCCACTATAAAAATAAGGAAGGGGTGGGGCATTCCAGTGCTGTAGAAACCATGGACCACCCAGCACAGGCAGGAAATGGACCAGTTCTAGAATTCTTCTGTGGCTTCAAGGTGAGCCTACATGCCAGGGACTGAAACATGAGTTAAATTCAGTCATCCCCAGGGAATGGAACATGAGTTAAGGTCAGGCAGAGGGAGAAGAAAGGATGCATGTCTAGAACTAAACTTCCAGTTAAATTTTTTTTCTGTAATCCATGGGTCTTGACAGCTCTAACTACAATAGTTTAAGATGTTAATGCTGTCAACCACTCCAAGAAGGGGGTGAGAAGTAAGTCCCTCTGAAGGGACCACTAAGGACAGGTGAACCTATTGATGGGATTTCTCCTTCAGCAGATGAGTGGGCACGTGATTTAGTGTGGGTGTCATACAGAAAAGACCACCAGAATTGTGGAGTTTGGAATGCTGAGGTGCACCACTGGGGAAAAAGTGATGGAACTTTTTGTGTCGGGGTTATCACTCTTTGAGGTCTGTTTCAATGAGTAAGGCTGAAAACTCTGTTTATTGTATTTATGAGTTAATATTTAGAGACAGGACACATAGTGAAAATGCACATGCAGAAAACATGAAGATTTTCAAGAAAGCAAAAGTGTAATTCAGGTGCCAAATGCATTTGGAGGTGAGCAGATGCAATCATCATCAGAGCCAGTAAGGGGAGGAAGGCTTTCTAATTATTTCCCCAAGGGAGAGCAGTTGTAAAGTCATTTTTGCAGCATTCATGGAAATATATATTTAAATATCTCAGAAGCATGCCCTGCACTCTGTTCACTCTGAAGCTGTGGATTAGTCCTACTGAAGTCAACTGGGTTCCATTCCAGGAATCCTGCTCAGATAGACTTGAGCTCTGCAGTCATATCCTTTGTTTTGCTTGACTGCTGATAGCCCAAATTAAACTCAGATCTCTCTTAACAGTGCCGGAATGCTGATGGCACGTGCTGTGGGCACAGTGTGGAAACACCATCACTTCTTGCCTGGGCTCAGCATGGCCAAATGGCAGCATGGCAGGTCTTGGCTGCACTCATCTCTCAGGCAAGGCAGGTGATGCTGGGGAGGGGTGTGAAGGGTCCAAATTTGGAAGAGAAAATAATCAGAGACTGATGACTGGAACAAAATGCTCAAGCCAAAATGCTT
Source organism: Daphoenositta chrysoptera (assembly GCA_013397915.1). Lineage (NCBI taxonomy): Eukaryota > Metazoa > Chordata > Aves > Passeriformes > Daphoenositta > Daphoenositta chrysoptera. The sequence goes on from VZRO01008074.1 coordinate 164,256, forward strand.
TCTCCCCAGGGAAGCTCTCCCACAGTCCGATGCAGCGTTGTTTAGCTGTCTGGATTTCATTCCAGGACTGCACATGGCTCTTAAGGTCCTGCCTGCGACTTTTTTTTTTTGTCTGGTGTTGGGTAGCAAACCCAAACAAACAGGAAATCAGGCCTGAACAGGAATCTCGCATATCATCCACATCTCATCCCTGTAAAACCCATATCCATTCCTGATTTTCTAACTGAATCATCATCGGTGTAAAATCACACTGTAAAATTTCCTCCTATCATTTGCAGAGCCCAGAGGCAGGAGCCAGTGTAACATACTTTGAATTTGTTTTCCTTTTTAGAAGGGTCTTGCATTTTGGATATTTTTTTTCATGGGCTAATGTACATCTGATGTCAGGCTCCCCAGATGAGAATGGTTAGACTGGCGTTGACATTTTTAGAAATATGTGCGAATGGAAAAATATCCTGGGAGTGCTGCCAGTGGCTGATTTTGTAAAGTTCTAGTCTCTGTTGGATAGGAACCATAAGCCAGGTGCCCGTACTGAAAAGAAGCCTTACTCATAAAGTGTCTTACTCACGTGTGTGCCAGACATGCCTTCTCAACTTAGGGAGAGGGCAGGAGTGAATTTCAGCAGGCTGTGACTCAGCCAGGCAATATTCAATTCCCCTTTCTGATCAGATGACAAACGGCCAATTAGCATCTTTCCGAAAGGGAGGAACAGCGGCAGGAAAAGTTCCTGGCAAAAAATGGATTTTCCAAGGTTTAATTGTGAAGGTAACAAAGTGGTGCAGAAATGTCTCCTGCCCTGTGGCTGTTCCTTCCAGTTTGGTGCTGGCATGACTGGGACAAGACAGTGTAGAGCTGAGCCGGTTTGCAATGAACCAAACCTGCAGCTTTCTAATTCCCGGCGAGGGGGTGGAATTTGGAAGGATGAGCGCAGCTGATTCGCGGTGCAGTGGATGTCAGCAATTTTCATAGGCTTTGTGGGGGGCTCGTGTTTGCTGCCTCATCGGAGCAAATGCCTTGTTAGCAGATCGCAGGCTCACACGGAGTGAGCAGGGGGTGGCACGGGGGTTCAGCCAGCGCAGGAGGTGCTCTGAGGGTGCAGCATCAGCTCGCTGGGAACAGACCAGCTCTGTCTCTAGCCAGGGCTACAGCCGGGCCCCGCTGAGTTGCTGGCTCTGGATCGCAGTAGGAGCGTGGAGCTGGTGCTTTTCACTGAGGCCAGGCAGCGCTCAGGGAGTGGCAGGGTCCTGCAGCTCCAGCAGAGCTCCATGCTGAGCCTGCCCTGCTGCCCGGGAGCCCCTGGGCGCAGGGAGGATCAGGATTTGCTGAGCTGCCCCTGGCTCGGTGCTTCACAGAGCCAGCACGGCTCTCCTCCAGCTTTGGTGGGCACATCAGCCATCCCTGGACAGTGGCAGGGTGCTTTTGTGCACACCATCCTTCTCCCATCCCTCTCTCTTCTGCAGGCTCAGCAGGCACTGCCTCCTCATCATGCCTCTCGATTTCCAAGCTCCAGGCCGAGTGGATGTGGCTGTGCCTGGTGCACTCCCTATAGAACAGGGCCAGTCCTCTTCACCATATTTATCAACCACCTGGATGCAAGAGTTGAATGCACCTTCAGCAGGGTTGCTGCTGATGCTGATACTCTATGTGCCAAGGAGTACATGTTCTGGCCACGCAGGGTTCCCAGGGCTGGCTCGTGTTGGGCATGATTCTCCACACAGGGACGCTGTGGCTTTTAGTGGTGGCCTTAGCAGGAAGTTTGGGAACAGCTATTGGCACACATGGTTGGCTCTGTGGAGCACCGCAGAAACAGGTTTATATCAGCTCTGCAGACAGCAGTGGACTGAGCTGGATTCAGTCTGGAGAAGGGTTTGGTGTGTTTTTAGTAAATTTTTTTGTTCATCAGTAGCTTTTGAACTTGTTAGCCATTTCCAACCAACTTTGGCCAAAGGACACTGGCCTTGAAGAAGATAACTTCTTTTTACAGCTTTTGGAAAGGTAGCTGGCTGCTTGGGGGAAAGAAAGACTGGAATTAAAACTGCTTCTCTTAGGCGAAAGCTGTGGCACGAGCTGTCCTAAACTGTTGCTCTATCAACACAGGAGAGACTGTGGCGTGTTCACAGACTTCTCTGAAGTGCTGCAAATGCTGATTAGATGGGATTTACAGGATAACAGCAAGAAGCAGAGCTGTGCTTAGAAATAAGGCAACCAGTGACTTGTATCTTGAGGCAGAGTTCCTTCCTTTCTTCCTTCCTTTCTTCCTTTCTTCCTTCCTTCCTTCCTGCCTGCCTGCCTGCAGAAAAAAAAAAAGGAAGTCCTTTACAGGCTGAGGAAAGAAACCCTTGCTTTTAAAGCTTGTATCCTTTTCTGCTGCACTGTACTGGTGAGCTTGGAGGGGCAGGAGGAAGAGAGGGAAGAATTTACTCGGGAATAGAAGAATGGATCTTTACTATTGGACTTTAAATAGACTGGGTTTAAGTCCTCCTTCAGGAAACCTGCACAGGATCAGTACTGTCTGCAGCTCCTTTACCTCCTGGAGCTGAGAAATATCTAATTTTACTTGTTTTTCAAGGCATGAGGCACCACAAAAGAGTTGGTAGATTCTTCCCTACCCAGTTTCCATACACATTATGCCCACTGGTGGCATTTGCTGTAGGACTTCTGGACTGAATTGAGAATGGACAGGAAGAAAAGCAAAGAATTATCGCTATGCCATGTTAAGATTGGAACTGAAAAGCAGGAGTGACCTCTAGATAACTTTCCCCAGATCACATGGTGCTGGGCTGTAGAAGAGTAGGGCCCGTTTCCTGATGGGGAAGCCAATACCCTAACCTTAAGGACCATGTGGCCACACTTTTTGCACACATATTTTCTAGACATAAGCTGACATGCAATGGTAAAGTTATTTACAATCATGTTTATCACTCTGATTGTCAGACTTTACCTTTCTGGTCTAGCCAATGCAATCAGTTTTGTTTACATTCTTAGACTGTGCTCATCACTGATTCTCTGGATGAGGCCCTTTCAATGATGCTGTATAAAATGTGGCTCGTAGCCCTCATGTATTGGCTCTCTGTGAGCAGCAAAGCAGCTGGGGGTTTTAAAAAGAAAATATAGGTACGTATATATTAGCAATGTGTGATTTCTGAGAAGAAAGTACATCTCAGAGCTGTCCTTTATCCTCAAAACTTTGGCCCCTGAAGGAAGTGTCATTTTCTGGTCCCTTATGGTGGGAGGGTTTGCTGTCCTTGAGGAAAAAATACTGCTTGCTGTAACTATCAACTTGGGGCTCAGAGCTGGTGTTTTTGTATACTTTGGGCCGTGTTTCTTCAGGGCTCAAGTCTAGGGTCACTTCTGTTCAATTATTTATCAACAACCTGGATGCAGGGGTTGAACACACCATGAGAAATTGGCTGGTGACACCAAACTGGGAGGTGCTGTTGAATCTCTTCAGGGCCAAGAGGCCTTGGTAGGTTGGAGCATTGGGCTGTGAGCCATGGGGTGAAATTTAACAGCAGCAAATGCTGGTTTCTGCACCTGGAACAGAGGAATGTTGGGCACAGTGTACACTGGGAGACGAGTGCTCAGACAGTTGGGCCTTTCCAAATGAAAATACTCTGTTTTTCTGTTCCATTTTCTGAAGTTATGAATCGCCCTGGAGAGAGGGCAGTCATGCTTGATTGGTTCACACACAGGCAAATCGGGGTGAGGATCAGAAGGCATTTGATGTGCTGCCATTGTTCAGAAAGGCTACAGAACTTTGTCATTGGTGCAGTGATGGACTTCTGGTGAAATGTGTTCTAAACCATGTGATGAAATGCTCACCAGACTGGACACTTGCAACACTTCTAACTTTATACCATGCAAAGCACACAGTAACTCTACCAAAGCAGTGGTGAACAGGAAGAACCTCCTGTTTGACATCTGATTTTTACATTAATCTTATGATGCTGTGAAGTCTGACTCATAGTTGTTGGAGACTCAGACTGTGCTGCTCTCTCAAAAATCACCCTTATTTTGGAAGGTAAGAAATGCAGTAGAATAGGGGCAGAGGCCCAAACATCCTCACCTTTCAGCCTGTCATGGCTTCCAGGGTCTAGAAAAATCTTTGGTGAAAGCCTTGTACATGCATTATGTTCCCTTTATGTTCTTTTACCACGGTAAAATAAATGTAGCAGCCTGCTCAAAAACAAATGGAATGTAATCTGCCATTTTTTCTCTTGACCATTTTGAAATTGTCTGTTCAAATAGCCAAAGAATGGCATGCAGGCAGTTTGTGAAATCATTTTGCATGAAGGGATTTCAAAAAGCTTCCCCAAAAGCTACCTACAAGTTATTAACTCACATTTGGGGACCATCTGCCCAGTGGCTTTTCAAAATAATGCTATAAGCACACAGGCTAAAAGCAAGAAATATCTTACAAAAGCATATTTTCCAGGAAAAAAAAAAAGAAAAAAAAAAAGGAAGGAAAAAAAGAAAAAGAAAAGAGAAAAAAGAAAAGGCAAATTCCCCAATAACTTACCTTTTGTTATAACCTAGGTGATAAATCAAAAGGTATTTGGGAACAGAACTGTATTTGGGGCATTACCACAACACATGTATGTTCTGAGAGTCATCTTGCAGCTTCTGCTGCAGAATTTTGACCTATTTTGCTCCTGCTACATTTGTTTGGGGAAAAGGCAGTGCATGTAACAGGGACATTACTGTGGCTCTTCAGGTTTTACAGGCAAGAATTTACAGCAATTTTTCTTCTGTAGAGAATGCCCAGAGATTGGAAAGAGGTTTTTTCCTAAAGCTGTAAGGCTTCACCTGTGTGGGAACACTCGGGAAATGTAACCTGAATGGAAGTAAGAAAAATCTAGTTCATAATTATGATGTCTTGAAATGTTGCACACTCCTTTGTGGATAATCACATTTGGAATAAGGGGAGGCCTGACTTATGCATAACCGAGTCCACTTTGGAATACTAAACCAAATTTAACCTTTATTATTTTAAAGGAGAATGGCTGTGCAGGGACTACCCAGAATAAACATGGCTTTTTCCTAGGTAGACAGTCCCCATTTTTAAAAGTCATCTCAGAAGTCAGGGAGGACACTGAAGTCACTGCAAAGAGAGATGCCATCTCCATAATTTGCTGTACACAAAGGGAACACTTCAGCAAGGTGCTGAGTCCTATTTTTTTGATGTGCTACATTCCTTTTATCATCTGAGGGTGTTGAAGGCCATCGGTGTCACCCAAGGTGAAGTACAGGTGGCACTGAGGGGGACCTGTGCTGCTCAATACCATTTATGTCAGCTGTTACCAAATTTCACAGGCATTGAACAAAGAGTAACTTAATCCTGTAAGGAATGAAAATACCTTTACCTTTCTTAGTTGCAGAGCACTAACCCCTGCCTGGGATCAATCCAGGATGGGGATGATAAATATCCATACAAAAAGGCTGAGAGAATTGGGGTTGTTCAGTCTGGAGAAAAGAAGAATTGGGGTGACCTCATTGTGGCCTTGCAGTGTCTGAAGAGAGCCCACAGGAAAGATGGAGAGAGACTCTTGACAAGGGCCTGGAGTGACAGGACAAGGGGCAATGGCTTCACACTGACAGAGAGGAGGTTTAGATTGGATATTGGGAAGAAATTGTTCCCTGTGAGGGTGCTGAGGCCCTGGCAAAGGTTGCCCAGAGAAGCTGTGGCTGCCCCATCCCTGGCAGTGTCCAAGGCCAGGTTGGATGGGGCTCTGACCAAGCTGGGATAGTGGAAGGTGTCCCTGCCCATGGCAGGGGGTTGGAACTGGATGATCTTTAAGGTCAACCTTCCAACCCAAACCATTTCATGATTCTATGACTGGAATCTGGACCAGAGAGATACCCACTCCACTGTTACCTGATTCAAATTGTGTTTGGACTCTGAAGACCTGTTCTGCTGTAGAATTGAATGGATATTTTGCAACTGGCTTCAGCAGACAGAGGGAGGATGAAATAGCACTGCTGCTGGTTTTGGTAAACTTTCCCACTGCTGGTTGGATGGAGTAAGTGTCGATCTTAGCTGTGTTTTGAACTAGTGGCAAAAATCGCTTTGGAGAAGGAGCAGGATGAGGCAATTATTCCTCACTGTCAGCTTGGAGCCTAAATTACGATTCAGTCTTTTTCTGTGGTCTCTTAAATAAGGCTGGGTTTCACTGTCAGTCCATAATGCTTAAGCTGGAAAAAATGGAGCTGGAGAAGGTAGGAGCAATTCTAGGCAAATGGGACTTACGGACTTTCATTAAGAAAACTTAAGGGGTTACCTGAGGGGTTGCAAGTGCTGAACTGACATGTAAAGACCTTATGTAGAATCACAGCATGCCAGATTACTAGTTACTATCTGAAAAGATAGCTCGAATAGAAGTCCATTCCATTATTTTATCTTCTGTAGTTTATAACCTGGATATTCCTTTCAATGTCCTGGCCCTTTGGGATCCAGTTAAGTTTTTGGCTTCTCTGATTACCTGTGTCACCAAGTTCCATAGCCTAATTATATCTTGTGTTAAAAAGTAATTCCTTCCCCTGCTTTTAAATTTTCTGCTGTGGATCATTGACACATCTCCTGTAAGGCTTCTTATTCGGTTTTAAGCTGCAGCACCTTAAGCTGGATCCTAAAATGGGCTGATCCACGGATTACTTTCACTCTCTTTTTCTCATGCACCCTGTCACCAGTATAGCTTTGGCTGCACCCTGTGTGGTGAACACAAGCCTTCACTTTGCATGTAATGAAACTTCACTGGTGGTCTCTCACAGGTGGAATTTAGAGCACTGACCAGAAGTGGTGGCAGGCAGGTCTCTTAAATATTCACGGTTGGTTAAGTGTCAGGCTGATTCAGATTTAAATTTGGGCTGGCTTCTTTTTAACCAGCATCACAATAAATACCCAGCACATGTTTTTCAGAGCACAGACAAACATTTAGATCTCTGCGATACGTGTGAGGATTTTTCCTTACATGTTATGCAGCTGCAAGTTTTACTGGCCATTTTGCTGTGTGTTCACCCAGCTTTTTCCTCTTTCTCTGAAGGATCTCAACATTCTTTTTGTCCCAGGTACTGTAAATGAATTGAGCATTTGCAGGCTACTCTGTCTCATTTCTATCTTTCCAAAGAAAATTTAGATACTCAGTGGAACATGACCATCAGGGAGCCTTGCCTGGTCTTTTCCCGTGATTATACCAGGTGTGTCACTCGCTGAGAGGGGACATTTAGCCTTTCTTGAAGCAGGTGCAGGCTTCACAGGAAGAAATCTCTTCCAGTACCTGAAGGGATAAAGATGGAGAGGAATTTTTTACAATTGTAGTGACAGGACAAGGGGGAATGGCTTCACACTGACGCAGAGTAGATTTAGATTGGATATCAGAAAGAAATTCTTCCCTGTGAGGGTGGTGAGGCCCTGGCACAGTTGCCCAGAGGAGTTGTGGCTGCCCCCATGCCCTCTCCTGAACAATCTTTTGCTCCTTTTCAGTTTGTGAATGGCCTGGTTCTTCCTACAACCACCAGAGTCATTAGCAAGACTGTCTCACCAAGCTGCCCTGTTAGTTCTGACAGCCACCATGAGTCAGAACAACACCTCCCACAAGCTCCAGCAACACCTGTGGAAGCCGCACACTGTCAGACTCAACACCGCCTTGTGCCAGCCTCAGTTTGCCTTTGTCACAGGCAAACCTGACCTGATCATGCATTTTATGAGGGGAGTTGCTGTTGTTTCAGTAAAGCCTGTGTTTTTCTGATGGGAAGGTGTTCCTGGTCCACATTCCCAGTTCAGAGAGGAAAAGTCTGTGCTCACAGAGCCTGTGTAGGAGCAGGATCAGAGGAAAGGCAATGCCACAGAAAGATTGCTCTCATACTGCTGAATGTATCAAGGCTGATCTAATTAAGCTGGGGATGAAAGAGTTAATCTAGGCCTTGCCATGGCAGCCAAAGGGTGCACTTTAGGTAATTGCCAGTGTCTGACTTAAAAACAGTAAGTCACAGTCCTGATGCAGTGGAAGACACTTGGTGTGGTGCCACTGACTTCGTGGGGGTCAGAACTGAGCTCAGGGCTCAGTTTAGACATTTTGGACAGCACGGTTTAAGCAATGGATATTGATCTCTGCCAAAACTGAATCCAGCCCCCACAGAGTCAGGTGGTTCCTTAGGAAAGTTTGTTAGACTTGTCAGTATCGACACTGGGTTTCTGCTGAATTACTCTTTTGTTAAAACCCCTTATTAAGCAAATCTGCTCTCCATCTGGTGCTGAACTGACTTAAAATACAGCGAGATTGGCAACTCATTAATTCATGGACAGGATAAGTATCAAATTTGCATAAATCAGTTAATACTAGAAAGTACAAAACTTGTAGTTTCTTGAAAAAGCAAACTGTGAACTTTTCCTCTTAGGACAGAAACTCTTTGTGAGATGGAGAAATATCTCACACGTTTCTCATGCCGAAATATCGAGTAGTGATGTTTGGGATTTTGAGATTCCTTTCCCATTAATTCTTGTTCCAAATATAGAACTATACTTGTCTTAAACTGGTGACTCTTCATGTTCAAGGCAAAATTCCTGCTCTTTAATGATGTGGTTTTATTTTTAAAGCTTTAATCTTACATAAATAATTTTAAGTGCTTTTCAGTGATGCTCTGAGCAAGGAACTACCATGCTTTGTTGTTCTGTGCCAGATGACATTTTAATCCAATGGTAGGCATCCATTTGCCATGAAGACTGAGTTCTAGGGAATGCAGTGTACAGATGTGAGGCAATTTTGATCGTTGCTTTCTGGAAATTACAGTGATTATATACATTTCAGTATTTAGTTTGCCTTCTGGATTGCAAGTCTTTCTGAATCACTAAAAGGAAATCACACTGATGCATTAGGTTTTAACTCTTATATTTTTCGAATCCTGTATTGCCTAATGTGTAACTCTGAAGTTTCTTGTAGCCTGCTAACTTCAGTTCTCTAGACATACCAAAGCCCCTCCGTGCCTTCTCTCCAAGGACACCCTGGCTGTCCCGGGCCTGAAAATGTGTAAACCAACATCTTGGAAGAGGGGTGCCAAGCTGAGGGGAAATTACATCATTAGCTAAAGTTTTAATTGGCGAATTTATGCTGATATGCAAATGAACCAAACCTATAAAGGTGTGGGGAACTCGTGACTTGTCGTCCATCTTGGGGTCCATCTTGGAGCCCTTGGCTTCCCAGGGTGCACCTTTGAAGGCCTTTCAAATAAATACCTACCTTTATTCCCTTATTCCTGTCTAGTCTCTGTTTCTAGGTAGGCTCTCAAGGCATCAACACTAGTATTATTTTTTTTCCTGGAATATTAAAAATCTTCTTTAAAATGAGCCACCCTGCTCCAGCTTGTAGGAACTGCAAGTTACTGTCTGTGAGAGGTGGCAAAGAGCTCATTTCTCATGTGATTGAGGAAACCTTTGCCAGAGAACTCTGGATTGAATCAAGAATGTTTCCATGAAAAATGGAAGCGTAACATCCTCCAGAAAAAACAGTTCATTGAGAAAGTCCCTTGCTTTGCTCTATCCCATGTTCCAGTTGACTACAGAAGTGTCCCTGCATCTTCCTTTCCTTGTGTTAGGAGGAGAGGAGTGGCAGGAGGTGCAGAGACCAACTCCATGTGAATGGAAAGCTGCTCTTTGCAAGTCATTTCCCAACTGTTCTGAGTGATTGCTTTCACAGAATCCTTAGGGCTGGAAGGGACCTCTGGAGATCATCCAGTCCAACCCCCCTGCCCAGGCAGGGTCACCTGGAGCAGGTGACAGAGGAATGTGTCCAGGTGGGTTTGGAATGTCTCCAGAGGGAGAATCCGTGCCCTCCCTGAGCAGCTGTTCCAGCGCTCTGCCACCCTCAGTGGAAAGAATTTCCTCCTCATGCTGAGGTGGAACTTCCTGTGTTTAGTTAATGGCAATTGCTCCTCGTCCTGTCCCTGAGTACCACTGAAGACAGCCTGGCACCATCCTCTTGGTACCCTTTTTAAGATATTTATATGTCCTTTGCTGACCTTTTGTGCACCTCAGGTGATAAGACAGAGCTGAAAAGTAAGGTATTGAAACTGTTCCTCTTGATTCATAGAGTCCACTTAGAACAGCTGCAGACAAAGACAGGTTCAGAACAGGAAACTGCAGCTCAGGACAAACCTTACTCTAAAGGACTGCTGAGAGGTGTTTGACAGCAAAACCTTGTTTAACTCAGTAGTACCAATGAGCCTCTCTGTTAAACAGAAAGCTCACAGCAGGACACTGCTGCATTAACAAGATTTTCTCTTGCTGCTCCAATTCCCTTTACCTTTTTTGTAATTTTTTTTCCTGGTAATCGTCTTTCAAACTGCAGCAGCATTTGTTGTCCTGAGGTGCTGACTCCAGTGGAAGAGATTTTAGTGGAAGCTTCTCCTGCAGTGTGCACAGGCTTCATTTCAGGTCAGTAATCACATCCTCCTCAGCCTCTCCTGGGGCTCTTGCATTGATCATCCTCCAGCTGGAGGAATTGTCTGAGAGGAAGGGCATGACTGTTGTGTTGAAGTCACATTTCTAGACTGAGGGTGGACTGAGGGAAGTTTCTGCCCTTTGGATTCAGGGGAGACCTGACATTTGGATGTGGTGTGGATGTGCAAGCCGTCAGCCTTCCTGCTCCGTCATGCATATCTGCCCCCCTCCAGGCAGCCAGTTATGTTGGGAAGGGACAAGAGGAGAGGGCAGAGCATGTGACAAGTGGCTTGAGCTGGTGTTTGGGTTCTCAGTGACAAAGTCTCTGCTGGATGAGGCTGTTTCACAACAAAAGGCCCATTGAGTGCTCTGAGTCATTATCAGCAGTCCATGTGAAGGACAGGGGTAGGAAGTTTGCCCCAGGACAAATCAGGAGAACAAAACATCTTTTACTTTACAGAAGTAAAGCATGCTTTATGTTTTCCAGTGTTACCTGGAGAGTCAGATTGGAGCAAAAAGAAAAAGCAGGAGGCCAGAGGATCTAAAAGCTTGTGAGAAAGGGCTGTTTGACATCCTTCACTCTGTTTGCCTGTGAAAGCTGGAATAACACAATGGATCACAAGTGATCCTTCTGCTAAACTGACTCCAGAGCCAAGCTGACTCTGCCTACCTTCACAGCAAAAAAGGGCATTACTTTGACTAGACACCCTCTAAGGTCCTGGAGAGCCCATTGCTTCAGTACCCACATGAAGGGAATCTTGCTACTGAGTGGAATTGTCATACCTGAGTTAGGATTTGATTCCCCTTTCCCCAAATTAATGCCTTTTTTTGGCAAGATGTAAATATTCTGTGGACAAGGCTTCTCTGACACCTTTCAATGAAGTTCATTTTTAAAAGTTGCAAGGCAAAAAAGGAGGAAACTTATTCTAGAGTGAGATTTATCCATTATTTTCTGGTACGGTATTTTTTTTGAAGGGTGATATGGTGTCCAGTTGCTGCTTGAAGTACTCCCTCTAGCCTAGGGAATATTTGCTTGTTCATATAAAGAGTGAACCTTCTGTGCTCTTGGTTTCTGACTGGTTAGAAAATGCCCTCAGGAAGATGGAGATGGAAGTTCAGATACAAGGAAGGGAGGGAGTTGTGATTCCTGAACAGGGGCTCTTATCACTTAACGAGGAGGTAAGAGAAAATAATTATGTTTCCTCTGATCAGCCTCATTTCTGGGAGGAAGGTAGAATTTAGGTTCCTAACTAGCAAACTCCATGATACTTCTGGATTTAAAGAGAAGCCAGAGTCCAGGCACTTGGGGAACTGAATCCACTGGGAAATGTGAGTGCAGGATTGTACAGCAGCAGACTGTACTGGGGTTTAGATGTTCTGCATTTGGGATCATGGTAGCTGTATGTGCAATTAGTAAGGATTTAAGCATCTAATTCCTCTTGTGACCTTCCCATCCCACATCAGGGAACTCTGGTTTGACCTCAGGAAGCATCGACCCTGGATGGTCTTCCTAGTGTAGCATCAAGGACCGTATCCCTGAGGTGATAACCAAGAAATGTGTAAGGAACAGCTCTTTGACTCATCTTGAATTACATTCACCTGTCTCTCACGAGCCCTTTATCACCTCACAGGCTGAGCCTTTTACTACAGGCTGGTGCAGTGCCAGCTTTCCATGAGATTGTCTGAAACTTGGACTTGTACCCAGTGGAGTCACTAAGGCTGTAAAAACAAGGAAGAGCTAAAACCCTCACAAGTGCTGAAGACAGTTTGCTCAAGAGATGCAGCAGCCAGAGCAGGTATGTGATAAATCAGTAAATTCTGTTGCCTCTCTGTGTTTTCCAGAGCGACTTGGAGCTCCAACAGGAGCGGTGTTCTCCAGATGGCTCTCCACGTCTTCCCAAGCACACCAGTGAGCCACGAGACCGAGGCAGAAATTCCAGTGTGGGGAGGGTGTGAGTCATGAGATGGTGAGTGAAGGAAACAGCAGGATAAAAATAACAGAGCCCAGTACGATGCAGAATATTAATCTCTTACGCTGTGTTATCCTCACTTGTATTACAGGCGCTACTCTGCTATAGCGTAGATGCTCTGCTGCTCAAAACAGATCCCTCCGTGCTGCTCGGAAAGATTATGGCTCAGGATGCCAGATTGCAGGGACTCCTAATACTTGTACCTCTAAGTTGGCTGAAAATTCTTAATCAAGAAGTGCCTGCTGGAGAAAATATGTAATCAAAGAGTGTCAAAATGCTACGTTCGTATTTTTCATGTGTACACGAAAACGTCAATTTCAATTAAATTGACTTCAACTAAAAAAAATTTATTTATTCAAAATTTAAATGAGTAAAGTCCCTTTCATTTTCCAACCTTCTTTTTTTTCCTCTCTCTCCTTCTTCCTTCAAAAGGAGAAAAGAAAGGAGAAGAGTATGAAAATACCATGAAAAACCCACATGAAATTCAACTTTGATTCTAGTTGACATAAATCAGTAGGAAAAAAAAGTAGGAAAAGTGGAATTGGTAAAATAAAATTTTAAAAAACAACAACAAAAAAAAAGTGAAGTATTTTATTTTGAGATAATGAACCTCTCTTTTTCTACTAAAATCTGCCATCGGATTTGCTGAGCCTCATTCCGAGATCACTCACAACAAAATCAGGAGCCCTTCTAGGGAGCATTTCCAGCTCAGCCAGTGTGACGTCTCTAACCCAGTCGCTTGACATGTCCTTTAATCGCTGGGCAGTGATCTTCAGAGAGCTCTTGGGAGCTTAGGAAACCTCTTACTCTGTTTCTTTTCAATTCTGTCAGGAATCTGGGCATCATAAAGATAGCAGGACCTTTTCCTTTAACTTCAAAGGGTGCCAGCTCTGGCACTGAGGCTTCACTGCAGATTAACATGTGGGGAGCTCTTCTGATAAAAACTGCCTTTGTTATTTCGGAGTGGGGAGACCTGTTTATTTCATTTCACACAGATCCAGTTCAAAACCTTTCCAAAGGATTTAACTTTGCTGCTTTTTTGGTGGTTTTTTTTTTTCAGGTAAGTCACATTTGGGCTTAAGTTCACCTTCAAGACTGTGGAAAACTTTGTCAAAACTGGGGAACAGCCCTCTGAGACAGGCAGGGAGGTGGCTGTGTGGTCCCCATGCTGCAGGACTCACAGTGTAAATGACCAATATTTGTAGGGCTCTCTCTCCTCTTTGCCCTTTCAGGGCTGCTTTATGAAGTGGAGCATTTGCACACATGCTGAAAGAAGGCACCACTCAATTATGATGGACTTAAGGGGTGTGTGTGTGTGTAAAATCATGTGGTTCAGGTGTGCAGTTATGGTCAGAGTACTCCTTGCTCCCTATCAGACCCTGTTGAAACCGACGTCTTTGATCCCACTAAGCTGAAAAATCCCTTTTTGTCTGCTTCTTTCTTTTCTATTTTGTCTTACAGAGGCGGCCTGGGAACTTGGGAATAACTTCTGGTTTTAAATACTCTTCTTAAGTAATCTCCTGTTATTTTTTACTTTTATATTTCCATCTATTTAATTTATTCCCGTATACCAAGTCTTTTTATTTTCCAATGCGTAAAGAAAGAAAGACTTATTTTGGAAGTTCTACAAAAATGGAAGTCATTGTAATCATGATTTGATGTCCTTGGAAGGCACTTTATTTACTATTTGTTTTTATTAGGACATTGTTTGAACGTAACTTTAAGCCCAATAAGGTTCCAGGACTAATCTCCTGGGAGAGGATATTTATGGTCCATATTTTCAGAGAGGGAGATTGGAAGTAGAAAAAGGCTTAAGTATTTAGGCCTCGCTTCAGCTCTGAAGGCAGGGGAAATCTGCAAATAGTCACTTGACCAGTCGAAGTAGTCGGTGGCATGTGCAGATGCCCAGCTCCAAGGGGCACTTGCATTCCATGTGTGCTCATTCCAAGCAGAAACGTGGGCCTCAGATTGTGTGCATCACTGCAGGGGAACTGACCTATTTTTCTGGAGAGGAAAAATCTACCATAAAAATCTAATTTGCAAGGATTGTGGGAGTGGAAATAGGGCTGTTTATTCTCTAGGATATTTGGTTATGCAAACAAATTGATGAAGGAGAAACTTCCAGCAGGAAAACCTCTGATGATGCTCAGTGTCACTCAATTGTAACACTCTTGAAAAGAAAGTGAAATAATGGTGAATCTTTCAGAGAATCATAGAATGGCTTGGGTTGAATTAAAGATCCTCTAGTTCCAACCCCCTGCCATGGGAAAGGACACCTTCCACTTTGTTCTAAGCCATAATTTTGTATCCAGTGTGGAGCCTAATGATTTTTCCTAGTTACTTCAGCTTTTTGTATGACAGTCTCCTGATTGCTTTCCTCCTGCAGACACCGACCGTTAGGAAGACACTGCTGCAGAGTCTGAGACCAAACCAGTCCATTCCTTGTTCTCAAGTCATCTTGGGTTGCAAGCTGCCAAAAAATTCCTTCTGGATAAATAACTGTGATGTCCCCGTCATCCCCAGAACTGGATTCCTTCACTGGGATTGCTGAAACACTGGTCTGCACCGAGGTTTCTCTCATAGAGGAATTGTTCAGCTCCACAACAGGAGTGAGAAGTTTAAATGCTTTGGGCTCACTCCCAAGCACAAGACTTTATTATTTGAGCTTTTGTTTGGAAATAAATTGAGTTCTTGTCATAGATTTGGCATCTTGTCCCGTGGTTGTTACATATCAAACTTTCTCATCATTCTGGAAGAAGATTAAAATGTTTGTTCTCTTTCTTTTTTTGGTACTCATCTTTGTTTATTTATTTTGTATTCTTGAGATGTGCTGCATCTCTGGAGTTTGTATTTCTACTTCTAGCATTAAAATGCTGTACATACAAGTCTAGAATGCATCTGAAGAGTAGTCCAATTTTTCATGTGGCTTTGACTTGAATATTTTTCTGTTTATGTTTATATTGCTATTTCAAATATGTGCATTACCTGTATTCTTTATGCCTTTTCCCCATCTATAACTCAATAAAATACTGTCCCCATTCTGCAGAACCATATCACAAGTGCGTGACAGTTTCTGAATAATAACAACTAATAATTTTAAATGTGTTAATCTATATTTATATCTATATCTATATATCTATATCTGTATCTGTATCTATATCTATATATCACAGCCTGAAATTCTTCTGATGTGGGATTTGAGATGGTGAAAAAATTGCCAGTGAGTGGTAAGCTCAGCTTGGGGATAGTTCTTCATAAGCCTGTTTGGACTTGAAAGGTAGATTTTCCTGCTTGAGAAGGGTTTATGTTCTTTATTTCAGTTCTCATCCATGGCTAAATTTAGAACTGATACTAAATGAATCAGTGGAGTGTCACCCATTTCACCAGAGAAGTTTGTGTGAGGACAGTACTTCCCTGTGCTACTCTTGGAACTGGATGCTGTAGGACCTGGCCCTGCCTTGTTAGAGTCCTTGAGGCAGATTCTCAGCTGGCATGAACCAGCCTAATTTCCTTGACATTAGTGGAGCTCTTCTATTTTTTGCTCGCTGAACACCTCAGAGTTTATCTGCATTTAAATGAAACTTGTTTATATGAAGCACAAACTTTTTAAAGGAATTTGTTGGGTTGTTTTTAACCCTCTCTAGTAAGGAAAAGAGTATCATGACCTCAGAGATCTGTGGGCTGATGCAAGCCTTAGGCCTTTAAGTGGAAGACTTCATCTTTGTCACGTGGATCTTCCAGTTCCTTCCAACTCCCTCGATTTTATTCTGCTGGATAGATCCAGTGGGGTGCTCAGTTCTGTGCTGAGGCATAGTCCTGACTGACGTGAACAGATACAGAAATGGATTCAGGACTGAGGCTTTAATGAGGAGATTTCTGAGTCTCTGGAAACAGGCTTTGATCTTAGAGTGAACTTATCAAAATTCTGAGTGCTCTGAGCATTTGTGGACATTAAAGTCCCTCAGAGCAAGGACATGAAACCATTCAATGTCTCTCCTGCTTTGGGGAAATTCAACTTTTTTTGGCATATTTGTTAAAAGACATTCACTGCCAGGAGAAACTTGAGGCCATTGTACAATGCTGGCTTTTTACTGCTGTAATATTCCTTTGGGTCTCAAAGGTTTAGTGAAGTCAGTGGGAAATTTTCTGTCACTTTCAGTGTATTGGGAACATGTCCTTGCTGCAAGTAAGACTCCATCAAATACAGCTATTTACAAAGCAAAAAGGGAAGGATGTTTCTCTTCCTTGTCTGTTTAATGCTGTATGCCAAGCCTCTGTTCAGGATTTTAAATCGTACCAATTGCAAAGTGTCCCATTTAAATAGAATGAAGTCTGAACCAACTCAAGCTGTGGGATATTTACCACAGGGAATGGGCAATAGGACCTCCAAGGAGAAGCCTGAGGATTGACAGTGGTGACAGTGGTGATGGGGACAGATGACTTGTCTGACTTACCTACACCTCCATCACTGAACTGATGAACTATTTTCTCATGTACCCCAAAATGGCAGCTCCTGATTCCTCTTACGTCTTTGAAGCATAGTATACACATCTAGACATCTCCAATCAGAAACAAGACAAATTCCTGTAAACAAACATCTGGGGCTGGCTTATAATTAGGGTTTCTATTTATAGGATGTCTTTCATTTAGGTGCACTACTGCTGCTATTTTGCCAAAAGCACATTCATTAATTTCTTTCCAGCTTCTCCTTGTCATTATTAGAGGATAGGAAGCAAGTTCATGGTTTAATAAGCTTGAGTTTCAGACTAGGCTAATCAAATAATTTTGATTCTATTTAGCAGCTTTTAATTTGCAATAAAAGATTGAATTTAGATGAAAGTATCTTCAACCTGAAAAGGGGATTTTGCTTATGTAGCGGGTTAGATTCAGTAACCAGGCAGAAACACCAATTAATGTTGTCATTTAGTTCACTTATTTGTTTTTGTGAGATATGAATTAGGAGAAAATGACAAAGCAGGCTCAGAAACTTTAAAAAGATAGTTTATTATTACTAGGTAGGATTAAAAAAAAAAGGAACACTAAGAAAGCAAAAGGAAAAAAAACACATTCCTTTCTTTGCCAGCACCACCCCTCCCCCAGCCCCTATCCGCTCGGGGCATGCAGTGTCGTCGCAGGCTGCTCGGAAGAGAGAGAGGAGGGTAACAAAGGTGGAATTTCTGGTCAATATTAGAGTTCTTAAAAAGTCTTTCCAAACTCCAGGGAAAAGAAAGAGGTCTCCTCTCTGCTTCCGCGTGGTTTTCTGAACTGTCACCGCAATAGTCTGTCCGGTTGGAGACAGTCCATTGCACTGAACATCAAACATGGGGTGTTCTTTCCCCCCACCATGTCCTTTAAATGGATAACAGAACAGTTTATGGTATTACAGTTCTTTACCACGTTTTTGCAAAAGGATCGGTTTAAGCTCTGCGCGCCTCACGGCGCCGCCCTCTTCTTTCCTCCGCCATCTTCCGTTCTGTCCTGCCTGACTTACTTTCTCCTTTTTCCTCCAACTTTAAAGCCATGGTGAACAGCTTATGTCGAAGGAAAAGCTCTTCTCCTTCGATGCTGCCAGTTGCTTAACAGTTATCTTCAGTCTGAAAAAACTGAAAATTGTTTTTTTCCAGGCCCATGGGGGACCCTGTGGAGTGGGGGGAGGGGAAGCCCCTCCCAGATTCTTGGGAGCTGCTCCGACGATCTTGGCCTTGCAGCCCCCCATTGCTCCTTGGCTGCCTGCAGCTTTGGGGGGGGAGCCTGATGCATGCCAGGGACCCCTTGCCCTGGCATTTGGGGGAGGGGGCTCGGCCTGGCTCCCCAGGACTGGGCCAGGAGCTTTTCCCTTCCCCCCCCCCTTTCCAGCCGCATGCTGAATTCAAAGAGAAAGTTCCTGCGCCTCTTGCAGGTTTAAATATACAAAATTGGAAAGCGCCATTGGATCGAGAAACTGTCAATTAACTTCAGCTCCGACCCACGACAGCTTAGAAGTGACCAACTCCTAGCTCTGTGCTTGGGCTTTGTGCCTGTAGTTACAGGAAAAAAGGTCCAAGGTAGTCAAGAAACAAAACAGAAGCCTCCTAATGATAAGAAAGGTGACAGACTGAAATCCACTGAGGTGAAGGTAGTGCAAAGACCTGTTTAGGACAGGACTCTTAATCCCAGGATCCAGTCCCATACCCTTGTGAGTGGGTTTGCAGCAGAGCAACCTTGCAGAGCATGTGCCTGCCATCAGCCTGAGCCGGCTGCCAACACTCTGCTGAACACTGAGTTCATTCATTATTATTGCTGGGTTTTGAGGAGGCAAGATGAGCAAAATCAACATCAATCTCCAACAGATGGGACTAGAGGAGGGCAGCTGCAGGCATACTGTGCACTACATACGGCAGGCGAGCGCACGTGGAATCCTCTGCCCCCGGAGCTCTGGCATTTCCCTTACACAGGCAGCAGGAAAATACAATTATCTGAATTAACTGCCCGCAAATCCCCGTGCTTTGTGCTGTCCAGCCGAGAATTCAGGCAGGACTCGGGAAACACTGAGCACAGAGGTGCAATTCCTCACGTGGCAGCAGTGAGAAAGCACATTCCTGCCTACGTGAGATGGGCAAGGGCATTCCTGCGAGCCTCCTGCCTTTTCTTTTTTGTTCTTGGTAGCTCGTTCTGTTTTGTTTTTACCTTTCAGACTGGCAAATGAGATTACAGCACATGCATGCAGAAAATAAAATGCAGTGGAAACATGTGTAAACAAGATTACTAGGACAAAACAGTGCCTCTCAGCACATTAACTGCACTGGGGGATGTGAGGCTAGGGCAGGGCTGGGAGCAGTTTTTGCCTGGGTACAGCAGATGCAGGCAGAAGATATTAATGATGCTGCTTTCACCCTGCTCATTGAGTGCAGACAAACTGAGGGTGGGAAAGAAGCACGAAGAGTTTGATTTGTTTGGGGTATTTGTATCATTCTTTCTCCCCCAAAACATCACCTTGAAATCATGTTGGATTTTCACTACTTTCAAAGGATCTCAGCTGTCATTTTGCTGTCTCTCACGTGTGGACACACAAGCTTGGCTCTGTGGGACACAAGGATGGGACACAGGAGCTGTCATAAGATGAGAAATCTGATAATGACCAAAAATGTTTTGTTGGTGGGGGATACTTTTGGTTGGGTTGTTTGTTGGTTTAAATTGCTTGAGGTTATTGATACCAGCCCTGCCTGCCTAGTCTGTCTCAAGAGCTGTGAACTCTTACCTTCAAGAGCTCTGCATGAGGAAGGGGCCACAGGAGAAATAAAATTAGCTTGTGTTTTTAAAAAAACAACATAACCACATCACGACAAATCCTCCACCTTTCTGCTGTGCTCCCTCCCACACAGCCCCAGCTGGAGAGCCTTGCAGCAAAACCACTCTGGTTCTGACAGTCCCTTTCCACTCACTGCTCCCTTTTCCTTCCCTCCTAGGTAGCAGCAGCTGCCACTACAGCCCCTCTTTTCTGCCTCCAAGGGGCTCCCCACTTATGTAATTTGCAGAGGGCAAAGGAAGAAAATACTGAATTGATGCTAGACAGGGTCAGGGTGATCTTTCGAGATGCAGGCCCGGTGCTGCAGTGAGCATCCTGCCTCACTTTCAGGTGGAGTAAAGGCTTTCACCCAGGCCTTGAACCTGCCTCACCCACAAAGCCAAGGCAGAGGAGCTCTGTGCTTGTGTGCTTCTGGGTTTAAAAGTGCCTTTCAGGCCAGAGTTGAACCTTGTGTTTTGAGCCAGGCTGAGTTAATGTGTTGGTAGGAATGTGGCCGCGTGGGAGTTTTTTGCACATGACTGGCCAAAATCTGGTCTCTTTGTCAGTGCCAGGATCAGTGCTGCTGCTGAGGGGTCCTCTAGGGAGGAGTGTCCCCTTATTCCCGTCTCTGTCAACCAGGGGAAGGAGGGAATAAGTATCTTGAGCAACCTGGTCTGGTGGAAGGTGTCCCTGCCCAGGCCAGGGGGTTGGAATGAGGTGGTCTTTAAGGACCCTTCCAGCACAAAGCATTCTGTGACCTTACTGAACCATACTGAGTCCTGGCTGAGTCAAGGGCCCTTAGCTTCTGTCCTTAAAGAGTAAAGCTCAAAGCAGCTTTTGGGAAGAAGAGGGCATAGACAGCAGGAATTCATTTTCCTTTGCTCACTCTGGGGTCTGCCCTGCTCCTTCCCATCGGTGAGATGGATGCCAGTGTGGAAGCTGGGAACAGATGTGTGCTCCAGCAGCTAATGAAGTGTGAGTGATTGCTTCCCTTCTTGCTTAGGAAGCACAGCAGAATTCTCCTTTCTCTGCCACAGGCTATCCTCCAGGACATCTGAACAGGGATTCTAACACTCCAGTAGGGAGAAGTGTCAAGGAGTGAGGAATGAGTGGAGCAGCCGTTTGGGACTGATGGGGTGGCAGCAGCCTCAGTGCAATTTATATGTTGGCTAAGGACTATTTGATAAATGGAGCACAGCTATCACCCCTCAGCTGTGTGGTGGTTACAAACCTCTGTGGAGGATAACCAATCATTTGGATTGACTTAAACCAAGACAACTCACTGCAACAGTGTGGAGCCAAGGTATCCATGTAAGCACCTCAGCAGAGAGTCACAAACAAGACTGAGGGGGAAAAGATCCCATCTGTCAATGCAGAATTCTCACAAAACCACCTGGTTGCTAGAATTCCTTACCCTGATATTCCATGGGTTTCACAGAATCATGGAATGGCTTGGGTTGGAGGGGACCTTAAAGCCCATCTTGTTCCAAACCCCTGCCATGGGCAGGGACACCTTCTGCTGTCCCAGGTTGCTCAGAGCCCCATCCAACCTGGCCTTGGACATTTCCAGGCATGGGGCAGCCTCAGCTTTTGCTGGAAAAGTTTCTTTCATCTCTTTCCCTCACTGACCCTGCGCAGCTCAGGCTGACAGGCAAACAGGACATAAGAGCAAACCCTTTCCTGTCCGGTTACAGAAATTATTGCCTTTGCTCAGCATTACACATGGTGCCCAATGCACTAGAGAACAAAATTCTCCTTTCAGAGCCTTCCCAATGTCTTTCTCCATCCTCTGTCGTGCATCCCTGGGCCCCACTGGCCCTGCCTGGCCATGCAGGTGGAGAATTCCCAGGTTCAGCACCACACCCAGGGGTGTTTCTGGGTTGCTTAGGCTCTGCTTGATTTTTCCATTCTTTTTGTGCTTCATTAGCGTGACAAAAAACCAGGCTGCTCCCAGCATGTATTTGTTAGGCATACATAGAGGGAAGAGTAAAGATCTCTAAATGCTGAGGGAAGTATTTTTCTCAGTAGCTTTTTCCACCCTGTTTTGCCAAATTGGCACTCCCTGCTCAGCCTCATTTGGAAATCGCCACAAATAAAGCCCATACTGAAAACCTTCAAAGTACAAATAACTATGAAGAGAATGAGTCCAACAGTTCGTAGCTGTCCCAACTTTTCTTCACTTAAATTTGGGCTTTGCTAGGCAAGGTTTGAGATTCTGGAAGAAAAAATTGTAATAAAAATAATTTTTTTTTTTTAATAAGGTCTGTTTAAAGCACTTTGATACACCAGAATGTAATTCACAAAGGCAGCTTTTATCACTTACCTTTGATCAACTAACAGATTTTCTGTGAGGAATATGTGCAAGACCTGATGGGAAAAAGAAAGGGACAGGCAACAGTTAATAGTAGTTTTTAAAACTGGACATTCAGGCTAGTGCAGCTGAGTAAATGTAACTGGCCATCCAGGCTAGTGCAGCTAAGTAAATGTGACAGCTAAAACTCTGACTTCCCTGGCTCTGTCCATATGAATTGCTGGTAAAACTTCCCTTCCCCTGAGACGAACACTTAAGAATTCCATGGTGAGCTTGGCCATTCTCCATGTTTGCACTGGTATGAATCAGAATAAAAATTTCTCCTCACAACCTACTTTATTCACAATGTAAGAAGATTCTAAGAATAAAATCTAGCTAGGTATCTCCTGACCCACCCTCCAAAAAAATGAAACTCAATCCTAGAAGGGTCTGGTGTAGAAACTGTTCATTTTTTTATGGTGCCCATAGTTTGAGGATAGGCATGAGGGAAAGTAATCATCTGGAGAGATATAGTCCAAGAAAAAGCAGAAATATGTAAGAGAATGGATGAGATATGGTGATGCCTCTAGGTTTTAACTCTTATATTTTTGAATCCTTTATTGCCTAATGTGTAGCTCTGAAGTTTCTTGTAGCCTGCTAACTTCAGTTCTCTAGTCAAAACAACGCTTCTCCAGGCCTGCTCTTCAAGGATACCCAGGCTGTCCAGGCCCAAAGCCTCTGAAGGGGGGCAAGCTGAAGGGAAATTACATCATTAGCTAAAGTTCTAATAGGCAAATTTATGCTGATATGCAAATGGACCAAACCTATAAAGGTGTGGGGAACTCTTGACTTGTCGTCCATCTTGGGGTCCAGCTTGGAGCCCTTGGCTTCCCAGGGTGCACCTTTGAAGGCCTTTCAAATAAATACCTACCTTTATTCCCTTATTCCTGTCCAGTCTCTGTTTCTAGGTAGCCTCTCAAGGCATCAATGGGATAATAATAAATTCTTCTACCACGGCTCAAGGCCAGGAAGATGGGATCGCTGATAAGGAGGTCAATCAGGTGAAAATGAGGTAAGAATATTCTCTTGTTCTCCCCTTGGGCACAGCGAGTCCACTCTCAGCAAGGTGCTTTGATTAAGTGGAAGTCGTTTCCAGGCTATGCAAATCCCCTTTCTCTGTGTAGGAGTGCATCCCAAAGACCCATCTTAGCAAATAAATGTACCAAATTCCTGAAGGAATAGGCTGCTAACGGCCTTATAGTGAAGGTATGAAAGGCTTGGGGAAAGAAGGTTGTACAGTGGGGAAGAAAGTAATAGGGAATGACTGAAAAAAAACCCCAAACCCTAAAGCTCCAAAACTTCAGTGCAATGAACCTCCCAAAGAAAGTACTCAAGTCCAGCCTGTGAAAACACCCCTTGGTGACCAGCTTGAGCCTCTCAAGATATAAGGATGGGGTGAAATGAAAATCACCCCCCATTTCTGCTTCTTCGTTGTTATCCTGTGTGCTTTGTGCTGGAAGTGTGTCTCTGCTAGTCACAGAACAACAGCATGCAAGAGAAGGAGAAAAGAAGGAACCGACTAGGATTCCATGGCAAATTGATTCCACGGCCACTGATCCCAGTGAATTTTAACAGGCTGATGCCAGCACAATGTTACCTTTCTTTCATGGGGTGAACTGATTTCATCAGCCTTTTCCTTTCAGTAAAAGGCCTGGCTAAAGTGATGGCAATATCTCTAAACAGGATTCTGATGGTAATATCTCAAGTGAAAAAGCTGCTGGATGTACAGGAAATTTCCATCAATCTTTTGTCTCAGGTAGCCATGGCACTGAGAGCAGTTTTTGTGACATTTCTGAAAGAAATGTCAATAAATCAGCTTCACTCAAGGGCCACATTACCAGTGTAAGCACTTTTTAAAAAGTCTAGAAATGGTGTAAAGACCTCAGCTCTGTTCCAACATAAATTTATGATTGTGAGGCACACCACAGTGTGTGGGACTTAAAACACAAACTGTTTTCAGAAAGAGTTTTGGCTTTCTCCTGATGTAGTTTGATGCATAATAGCAGTTTATAGATGGTCACTTGTTCCAACACTTTTTAAAAATTGAGAAGTAGGAATTTCTATTTTTTCTATTTCTCTTTTTTTCCCCCTTATATTTTGTCCAAAATTTAGAACAGAAATAAAAATACTTAATGATAACAGTTCAAAATTTCGAAAGCTCAAACTGACATAAGTTTGTAAGTCAGCAATTTTTGTCCTAGCTGAAATGACACTGAGATGTCTCCAGTCACCCAAGCCATGTTATCCAGCAGAACATTGTTCTAACTTTTCCCACTAGCTCCATTTCTCCTCCAAATTAATTAGACACCTCCCATTTTCCAGGGAGTTAAAGGCTGAGAAAGCCACATTGGTGATCAAGACAGAAACTGAGAGTAAATAAAGTGTGGATTTATTCTAGTGTGGAAGATGATGTGGTCTGATGTGTGTGGTCAGCTTTCTGTGGCTCCCTTCCAGGATCCCCATCAGCCTGTTTGTGAGCTTTTCTCTGTCCTTGTACTCCCAAAACACCTCCAGCAATCCACTGGAAGCTGTGGAAAAACAGGTCCTGCACTAAACAAGCTGATCTAACCCTGTGCAGGAAGAGTGATGTAGAAATATGAAGAATAATCTGTGAGGAGAGTAGTTTTATATTTCTGATTCCTCTTTCTGGGAATGACATAATTCCTTTCCAGATATACGCAAAATTAGAGCCCATATCCCAAAATGTGTTTGTCAATTCAATCATACAAGTAAGAAAAGTATGGAACAGCTGATACTTGTGGGAAGAGTTAAGAATAATGAATAGGATTACAAAAATACCAGCCCTACTGGGGTAACAGCTCTGTTGTGCTTCAGCCTGGTGCTACAGGCCTTGTGTTCATTTCTCTGTTGCCAGAAAAGCTTAATGGAGATTAGGGGGTCTATCAGTACTTGAAATTTTATTTCAGTATCTCAGATACCACAGAACATAATTTAGGGAAATAATAAAATTTTCTTTCAGTAGCATTGATCCAGTTTGGACCTCATGTTATTTGGAGCCGTAACAGATCAGAAGAGTTATCTTGATCACAAAATGCAGCACAGAAATGTCTTTACGATACATAAATTAAGATAAAATGGTATGGTTGCATCTCATTCCCTTAGGCAGTTTAAGATTAAAACAGCCTGGCACCAGGGCAGAACTCTGATAGTGAACCTTTTTTATGCAGGCACTCCCATCTTCCAAAGGTCAGCTTTCCCAAAAACGTAGTCTCTGGGCTTTGGTAAATTTGGTAAGATGTTCTGCCCTCATCCTTCTTAATGTCCTTCAAAATATTTTTTTTCTTTTGGTTGTAATTACTT
>VZRO01008074.1:189640-208333 GCA_013397915.1 Daphoenositta chrysoptera
AAAAAAAAATATATATATATAGTAAATCTGATTGAGTACGTTTCCAGATTATTGTATCCCATTAAGTTTCCCTGTGTCTGTGGATTGTTCTTTATTTACTCAGACATTTAGGAAAAAAATCTTTCCACCTCTGGCTGTGAAACTTAGATTGAATGATTGTGGTTCCCTACTAATGTCTGATGGTTAAGGTGGCCTGACAACAATTCTTTTTTTTTCATTTTTTTCTTTTTTTTTTTACACAGGATTTAAATTTTGACTGTTCTCCACCATAACACTTACCTGATGATATGCAAATGCAAGATGAGTGTGAAAGACCATAAAGCTGCACTTAATCGAAGTGCAAATAAATGCACAAAGTAAGGACTTTTCTCTTTATTTCTCACACTTGGAGAAGTTTAAGTGCTGGTCTTCAGATAAGTCCATTCAACTCACATCAGGTGAGTGGGAGAAGATTGCAGGCCAAAGAGATTGAACCGCTCACCACATGAAGAAAACTTGACCTGACAACCCCAAAATCTGCCCTTACATCAGCTGCAGGATCAGTGACCTCAGTGGCTCTTTCCCCTTTCTCTCCAGTGATTCTCTTCATGCTCCGTGAAATGTGCAGTGCTTTGACTGCAGAGAACTGGAAGATGGAAAACAAATATTGCAAATGTAAAGTTCTTGGCTCACTGAGTTATCTCCCAAAGTAGATGGATTTTGTCCTGCATGGGGTCTTCAAACTCAAAAACCATGGAACGACTTGTAGAAGAATTTGTGGCCAGAAAAAGGTTATTATTAGATCCCTAATTAGCCCTCTAATTTCTGATTCCTTTCTCCCTTGTCCACTGTCCTTTGCTCCCACAACACTCTTTAGCAGAAATCAGGTGTTTGAAAGTGCTCAAAGCGGTCAGTGTTTGCAGTAGAAATGTTGCTTCTGTTCACATGCAGTCCATACTGTTTGCTCCTTGTCTTGCTTGAAGATAAAAGATTTTCCTAAAAGCAGCTGCCTGGCTAAGAACAGAACAGGGAAAGCTGAAATTCCAGAGATTAAATTGGATTTTCCCATGCAAGAGTGTGTATACAGTGAGATACATGCCAGCCTGTTTACTGCTCTGTAGAGTCCAGTGAAGACAGCTTCAAAAGCTCACAGATAGCTCACATACCAGGAGAAGTTACTTCTCATAATGAATCCATATGAAACTTATCCCAATTACAGAGCAGCAGTTTACAGTGCTATAGTTTATAGCAGTTTATGTTTTGGAAAAGAACCTCCTTTCCTTGCCTTCTGAGACTTGAGTTTCACTTGGGAAATTTCTCTCAACAGCTCTGGTTTTCTATTTTTTTCTTCTCTTTCAAGAAGAAAATCACGAGCTGCTGAAAGATCCCAATTTAAGTTCTGTGAGACAGCAGAGCCCTCCAAATGGTCTCTGCCGAAGTGGCTCTTGGCAAAGGCAACATGCCTGCTTTTTATTTAGTTTCCTCTGTGAGGGTAAAATTCCCACCACGAGGGCAGTCATGGGCTGGAGAAGGAAGGTACTGTATAATCCTGGGAGATAAATAGACAAAATATTAATAATTTGAAAGTAGGAAGAGGGATTACAGACCCCAAAGGGTACAGGAAATAAATAGGTAAGGGTGCAAACTGTGGGGATACGATGAGAAAGACAGACAGAAAGAAGAGGATGAGGGATATTGTCCTATGCTCTGTCAGAGTCCAGCGATGCCATTGAAAGGAAGATCTGCATGGGTACAAGATATAAAAAAAGATTAGGAAGAGGCATGATAGTCAGATAATATCATTATAGGAAATCTTCTGGAATGACTGACTTGCAGCATTTTTATTCCTCGGTGAAATAGGCGTGAAACACATGGGATAGTCGTAATCATAGAGGTTTCTCATCATTCTCAGAGTGTCCAGCTGAGTGTGGAGAAAGGAACCTGCAATCAGGCTGAGCATACAATTGAGCATACAACAATATCTCTGATATTCTGGTTTTGGGGTGGGTTTGAGGTTTTTTTTATTTAAAATAGTTGCCAAACTCACTTTGTAAAATGGGTACGCAGTAGCAATAGCTGGAATGAAATATGGCTCTGCCTATTTTCCTCTGAAACTTTAGCCTGCAATCAGGTCACTGTAAGTGGACCTTTTTGGCCCATGTGGACTCCTATTGTTCCCTCTTCCTCCAAGTCCACTGATTTGGATAGATTTTGAAGCAGATGCCAAAAATATGTCACATGTAGGCCAAAGGTATCCCTTTCCAGATTTGCAATGTTTCAACGATGTAGAACAGTTTTGGTGGTTCTAGGATAGCTATGGAGAAGAAGGGAAACATTATTTTCTGGGTTGAAGCAGTGAATTCCGGATGGTGACATAAAAAATTCCAGTGGACCTTGGATACATGGGTTCAGTGATAAAGTTTAGGCATTGAGCACCTTCAAATCCTCAGCTGCAGAAATCAATCTATGAGAGGGACAGCTCCAGCTTTTGCTTGCCTATGTTTAAAAGCCTTTCCTGTCTTTAGAAAACATGTTGGCCATAAAAATGGAACAATCCAAGGAGGCAAAACCCCATTATTTCCTCTAGATGGAATTAAGTAGTGTGAGAGTTGGGAACATCAAGGCCCAAGAAGCAGGCTTGCTCCAGAGTTTGTGTTAATTAACTATTCTAACAGTGCCAGCCCCATGAAAAGGAAAGAGCTTGTCATCTAGAACCATATAAAATAGCGTTAATAGTATGTCTGAGACACACACTTGCTTCCAACAGGATTTTTCCAGTGGTTCCCACATGTGTATGTTAAGAATGTGTCTCAATACCTGGAGTCACACAAGTATTCCAAGAGGAAAACAAAACGAAATCCTGGTTGAAACTGGTTACTGCTGACCATGTGCCTGAGATTGCCTTTTAAAGCCAGAAAAGAGGTAAGATTGAAATAATGTGAGATAATGATTGATGATGCAACTTCCCTCCCTCATTTTAAAGGGAAATAATGACCTGTTAGATTCCTGCCTGCTTGCATCTAAACAACAAATGCTTACAGTCTCAAGATCTTAAGGGCTGCAATCTTCTTCACAGAGGAAACCATCTTTAGTTTAGTGATGAAAGGAAACAGATGGTCTCTCCTTTATGCACTAATCTTCCTGTATGTTTCAGAAAATTAAGGTTTGGGGAATGGAGTTGAGGCGGGGTGAATTCTTCTCCTGGGAAAGAAGATTCAACAAAAATCACTTCAAGTAGATTCACTGAAAATTGTTTGTCTTTTTATGGATCAGTAGCTTGCAGGCAGATTGACTATTGCTTTTCCAGAATATTAACAGCTTGTTTTAACAGTTCTCTGTTGTGCAACCTCTTTGTATCCATTGCCTCTCATGCTGTTCCCAATTTCATCTGGGCTGCAACTGTGACAAAGCAATGTTGTCTCTGCTGCAAGTTCTACTGTGGTTCTGTACCAAAGCATTCTTCACTTTAGGGCGAGAAAGGCAGATTTTCATCTGCGATTTACTCTCATTCTGCTTCTTTTATACACTTGAGAGGAAAGACTTTCAGAATTAAATCTGTATCTGAAGAAATTTCGGAGAAAATTTTGGAGAAAATGTGTGTCTGAAGAAATCAGTCAATTATGGATTAACTAGTGTCCAATATATTTATTATTATGTAATGTTTGATCTAATCATAGACAAGTAGAGTATCAGACTTCCAGGGACCCTACAGGAAGACTTTTCTGAGGGACACTTTTCTATCTTTCCTGAGTTTTGGGTTGTTGGTAGGGTTTTTGGTTGGTTATTTGGTTGCTGTTGGTTTGGTTCAGCATTTTGGCAGAAGGCTTCTTTAGAGAACTGTCCTTAAGATCCCCTCCATAGAACCACAGGATCTTGGAATCATTAAGGTTGGAAAAGACCTCCAAGATATCAAGTCCAACCTTTGACCTTGTCGACCAGAGCACTGAGTGCCACATCAGTCATTTCTTGAACACCTCCAGGAATGGGGACTCCACCATCCCTCTGGGCAGTCCATTCTAGGTTTGACAACCTTTTAAAATCCACTCAGAATACACTCAAATTTGCATCAAGAAATAGAAAACTGGCCAGAAATTAGGGAACCTCAGGGATGTATGTGCCTTGTGAACAGCAATCAGTCTGTACTTGCTAAGGAAGCATCAAAGGAGGAATTCTACCTCCCAAATTTCTCCTATTGTCTGTTCAGAATTAGTGAGCAGGGTAGGTAGGAGACACTGAGCTTGTGGCAGTGGATCTGAGAGGACACATGAGCCTTTCTCAGTCATGTATTTATCCTCAGAACTCTTTAGGGTGAGGCAGCACAAAGTACCACAGGTAATTTCATGTTATTGTGCCATGGGAGATCAAGTGACAGTTTAGAGGCCAAAAGGTAACTCAGAGATCGATCAAATATGGGACAGGTTAGTGGTGACCTTTCTGCTTCTGAAAGGTTCGACATGTTGGGCTTTTGGTCACTACCAGCAGTGTCATCATCAGGTGTAAATTTATTTTGAGATTTACAGGCTGGATCCATAGGCCCAGGCCAGTGGTCTGAGGCTCAATGTCATATATGTTTTTATGGAGTTAGCTTTTGCATAATTAATTGTTCAGTAACTAAATTTAGAAACCCCGAAGTTATTAATATTAGTAATAAATGTTTTCATGGGGTTGGCTTTTACATGATTAATTATTTAATAATTAAATTAAGAAACCCCAAAGTTATTAATATTAATAATAGAGTTAATAAGTACTAAAATCTATTTAATTGTTAAATATTTATTCATCAAAGAGTTCTATATTGTTCTCCTATTAAGTGTTACCATAAGATTTAAAATTAGAGTTAAGTAAGTTATATTTTTATTGAGAAGTCATTTGATCCAGTTTAATCAGCTCCTCAGATAACCTGTGCTCCTAAAGACCAAAACCCCNCGGGGCCACAGGGGTTTTAAAAAAGCTGCAAAGGTCAAGGAGTTGGCTTTCTCCCCTTATATCAGCTTTTTGCGGAGCTGAGCGCTGTGGTGAAGGGCCTTGATCTCTATTCAGAGACTTTTAAAATTATCTTTGCTCANAGGAGCCGACGAGCCATTGGTGGAAGAACATGACCTCACTCAGAGACTGACCAATCACCGTGTGCCATGGAGGCGGGACTGTGGGCAGACTGGGGCGGGGCCATGGGGGTATAAAACACGCTGCACAGGTCAAGGAGCTGGCTTTCTCCCCTCGTATCAGCTTTTTGCAGTGCTGAGTGCTGTGGTGAAGGGCCTTGATCTCTATTCAGAGACTTTTAAAATTATCTTTGCCCAGGATTATCTTGAGCACACCCAGTGCTGCAGACCTTGGCCTTGGGTTTTTAGCTGTTTAGGCTACAAGAGTCTCCTATCCTTGTGTTCCTGGGGTTTGCTTTTTTGTTCTTCAAATTTGAACTCATTATTTTTCTAAATTGATTTTTAAAATAAATTACTTTACCTTTCTAATTAAATCAAGAGTTGTCCTTATTTTTGACACTCAACAAGGCCAAGGGCCCGGTCCTGCCCTTGGGTCACACCAACCCCCTGCAGCTCCAGGCTGGGGCAGAGGGGCTGGAAAGCTGGGAAAGGCCCTGGGGGTGCTGGGGACAGCGGCCGGACATGAGCCCAGGTGTGCCCAGGGGGGCAAGAGGCCAATGGCACCTGGGCTGTGCCAGCCATGGGGTGGCAGCAGGGCCAGGGCAGTGACTGTCCCCTGTGCTGGGCACTGCTGGGGCCACACCTCAGATCCTGGGGCAGTTCTGGGCCCCTCGGGACAAGAAAGACATGGAGGGGCTGGAGCGTGTCCAGGGAAGGGAACGGAGCTGGGGAAGGGCAAGGAGCACCAGGAGGGGCTGAGACACCTGGGAAAGGGGCTCAGCCTGGAGAAAAGGAGGCTCAGGGGGGACCTTCTGGCTCTGCACAACTCCCTGACAGGAGGGGACAGCCGGAGGGGTCGGGCTCTGCTCCCAGGGAACAGGGACAGGACAAGAGGAAACGGCCTCAAGCTGTGCCAGGGGAGGCTCAGGTTGGACATCAGGAAGAAGAGGAGTGTGCAGGTCATTTCGCTGATCAGTATGCCATATTCAATATAGAAGAAATTATCCCTGCCTCTTTCATGAGTAGTAACTGTCCACCATCCATTAGAAGAAGAAGCATGAAAGACCATATACATCTGGAACATCCTTGAATGAAGGGGAAAAAACTCCATAGTTGAAGTTTGCCAAAGCTGAAGGTAAAAATCTGAAAAGGGGGAAAGTGACAAATTTCCCTCAGTAAATTCAGAAACAGAAGGGGAAGTTACAAATACTGGCAAACTGTCAGTACTTGCTTGTCTACCCACTTAATGGAAATATGAAAGCTACGCTGAGGAAAACCAGAACAAATTTTCTGCTATATTTCGACAGCCTTTCTTTCTGAGGATGTTTCTGACTTTTCACTATGTGTGCAGGAATAATGTGAGAGTGTGCAGGTCTCTGTGGTCACAGGAGCCTGTTTATGTTTCCTTACACTGACTGAACATGACCATGTGAACTTCAGGAAAGTTATGGTTATCGTCTTAGAGAAAGACTTCCCACATTCCCAGCCTCCTGATTTTAATACAGATGGTGACAGGAGGAATTTATTAGTTCAGTGGTAGTGCCATGCTGCAGCACAAGCTGATCGTGTTTCTTCAATATTTGATATGATGAGGCATTGCAATGCCTTCAAAGCAGGGCTCTAACATGCAGATGCACACACCATGACTTGGGAATTAGTGTTGAGATGGCAAAGCCCAGTTTCAAGGGCCTTGGCAATTAAGTTGACCAAGACCTGCTTTTCTTAAATCCAGCTGTTGTGCTTCACTTTAGTCACCTTTGTTGCTGACTCTAACGAAAAACAATGATATGTGATACAGCCTGCTTATGTTCTGCAGAGGTGAAAGGTAATGGCAGGTGTGGGATTTCACTTAAGTGATTTCATAAATTAACTTTAATGTGACCTGTAGTTCCTTTGCCAAATAATATGTTAGCAAATGGTTTTGAATATGTATTATCTGAAAGATGAAGGCTAACGTTAGCATCTGAATGGGACCTGGAAACCTGACAGGTTTTTATTGAGTGCCAATCTTATTATTTCTAGTGAATAATTAATGTCCTGAAGGTGGCTATGGCAGACAGACTGCATCACCAGACATGAGACAAAACCAGGCATTTGCCCCGTACCATTCACACCTTAAGGTGTGCATTCAGATAAGAACAAGACTCACACCCTAATTCTCCTACAGGCTCAGTAATTCACAGCATCTCAAAGCAGTCTGGTGTGGAGCATGCCCAAGAGAAGACAGCAGGGCTATGAGGCCAAAATGCCAGTGTTTGAAGGTCAGGAGGGTATAGTGTCCTACATGGGCAGCACTCCCCTGCACAGGGAGTTTCTCATGAGCCCACTGATAGGGGTGTGCCAGGAGATTTGCTTCATGCACCTGACATGGCCTTTCAGTGTGATGTGGTCTGTTGGAAATAACCTCCTGCTTCCTGGATATCATTTAGTGGAGAATTACTGAATGATTTTCCAAATTATATCAGGGAAAGAAAATGCTGTTAAAACACAGAAATGATGGATTCTGCTGCTTGAAAGCACCCACTGAAACTGATGCCGTGACTAAGACCGGTTTTTTATTCAGCAAGTAAAATGTCAAATTAAACACAGCTCTATTGATACACCAAGAAAAGGGTTCTTGGTATAATGCCAACATCAATAATTATAAAGGAGAGACAGCAGGCTAAAAGGCATGGCTGGCAGCATTTTTAAAATATTTGTCCTTGGTGGGACCAGAGACTGATTTAGTTTAAATTTAGATTCCAAAGAAAAAAAAAAAAAAATCTCAAAGGGCGTATCGTAAAACTAATTAATTTGTTGCCAACCAGATCAAACAAAATAGAGTAGAATAAACTTTTATTGGTTTTAAAATAGTGGAACTGTGCTGCAGTAAGATGAGTGAGTTGATTCAGTTCACAGTAGGTAAGGATTTAGCAGATGGAAGGAGGGGATTTTGCCCCTCTGCCCCACTCAGGTGAGACCCCCACTGCAGAGCTGTCTCCAGCCCTGGGCACCCAGGACAGGAAGGACAGGGAGCTGCTGCAGCCAGTCCAGAGCAGGGACACCAAGGGGATCAGAGGGATGGAGCAGCTGTGCTGTGAGGAAAGGCTGAGACAATTGGGATTGTTGTGCCTGGAGAAGAGAAGGCTTTGGGGTGACCTCATTGTGGCCTTTCAGTGTCTGAAAGGAGCCCACAGGAAAGGTGGAGAGAAACTCTTGACAAGGGCCTGGAGTGACAGGACAATGGGGAATGGCTTCACACTGACAGAGAGGAGGTTTAGATGGGATATTGGGAAGAAATTGTTCCCTGTGGGGGTGGTGAGGCCCTGGGACAGGTTGCCCAGAGAAGCTGTGGCTGCCCCATCCCTGGAAGTGTTCCAGGCCAGGCTGGATGGGGCTCTGAGCAACTTGGGATAGTGGAAGGTGTCCCCGCCCATGGCAAGAGGTTGGGACAAGATGAGCTTTAAGGTGCTTCCAAGCCAGGCCAATAGTCTCTCTCCATATTTCTGGGTTTCAGATCTGTGTCTGTCAGTGTCTCTGAGCATGTGGTGTGTTCTAGACAGTTCCGCATGATGAAGAGAAGAAATTTAAATGGACAGATTCTGTCTCAGTTATGTCTCATCTCTTTATGATTTATCTCCAAAAGGAAGCAGGTCCTGCGTATGGAGGGCAGACAAAAGGTCTCCAAGCAAATATTAGCTATTAAAGTCTATTGAGTGGAAATCTGCCTTTAGTTTATGGAGTGGTCATGCGCTTAGACAGTTAAGGCAGAGCCTATTGCCAGTGGGTGATCTAAACATTTTCTGGCAGATCCTGAGAGAAATCATTGTGACTGAGGTTTCTGAAAGAAGAAAATTCTTTTTTAGTTCATTCACCAGTCTCCAAACAGTCGTGCATGAGCCTGTGGTGGTGCAGAGCACAAATATGGGTTGAGCTACACTGAACATTCACAAGTGACACAAGTGAACATTTGGTGACAAATACCTGGGGCAAGGCAAGTTGTCCAGATAACAGAAATGAAGTTTATTGTGGCTTCCTGCTGCTCTGGCTCTGCAGCCTGTTGTCTGTAATGAGGAGAACACATTGCACAGACAGGGAACTCATCTCTGGGGCAGAGAGAATAATGTCTCTGGACACGATGGAGATAACTCAGGCCTTTGGGACCAAGTCCAACAGGACTGCAGTGGACGATCTTTCCTAAACATTATTTGATAGATCCACACTCTCAAAGTCAGACCCCTCCAAGGAGTAAATCATCATTATCTTTTCAGAGCCAGTGCAAGACTCATCCATGCAGAATGCTTTTCTAAATGTATTTTGTCAAACTTTTGCTAGGAAATTTCTACAACTCTCCTTAGAAAGACAGTTTTCAAGGGGATTTCTTGGTGCTCCCTAATAAAACAGTTCTCTTAAAATTGATGTACCACTATTTTGGGGGAGAAAGCTGTTTCTGACAGCACTGCAACAGTGTTTTTAGTTTTCACCCTTATTTCATTAATATGTGAACTGGCTACAAATGATCTCTCATTCCTTGATACTTCTCAGGCAACTTAGAAAATACTAAGTTAAGAGAAAGTGTTCGGCACCAAGCCAATGCCTGCTCTACTGTGGTGACAAATGCTATTTTGGGAATACTAGTCTCTGTCAGAGATGTCTCATTGCAATGCATGGGTGTAATAACCCATAGAATACCCTTCCTCCCCTGCTGGAATCATATAAATCCTGAATTATATCCACTTTTTCAACTGGCAATCACCTGATCTCACACATTGTGCCTGGTCTCATCACTAAAAGAACAGTCTGATCCACTGTCTGAAGCTCTAATGATGGCAGAAAGGGTATTTTTTTCAATATCACATGCTCAAAAATTATTTTCAAGTCTTAACTTTCATTCAAAGTAAGAAAAAAGACATCAAAGCACAAAGATTCTGTGTTCTCATTTTAAATGAGCGCTCTAAAATTCTGAGTGTGACTGTCTAAATAGTAAAAAAAAAAATCCGAAGTATAATCTCTTTTCAGCGGTTAAATTTGAATTTGTAATATGTTCTTATAGTAACAGTGTCTTTATGTTTACCAAAAATAAGACCCTGCCTACTTACTCCAAGAGCTGTGTAGTCCCAGTGGAGATACCACGTAGTGGATAAGAACTTTTTCCTGTGCAGCCACAATGTTACCTTTCACCTTCCATGCTGTGAAATTACTCTGCAAGTGCATAAATTTTAAGGAATTATTTACGATTGCTATTTGTTTGTGTTCTAAGGAAAGGAATTCTGGAAATTTGTTTCCTGTTACCTACCACTAGAAGTGGAATTTCCCTTGAAAAATTTTAAATATGTGTAGCATCATGCCAGGTCGCATCAAGTCATTCAGGCTTTCAAGACATAACATCAGCCTACACGATGTGACATGGTTGCTGCATTGTGTCACAAATCTTCAGGGATATTATCATTTTTTAATAAATGATTGTGGAAGTTACCATGGCTACAAACCCTCTTTATGCTCTTCAGATTTGAAACATTTCTTTAAACATTGAGTGAACCACTCTTTCCTTCCCAGCAACAACACAAGTGTTTCAAATGTGCTTATTGTCAAGTTTTGAGGATGAGGAAATCCCCAGCATGTTTCCATGTGGTATTTGTTGTTTTGGGTTTTTTTTAATCAGCTGTGATTTCTTTCCTTGGTATAATGTAAAATGTGAAGAAATGGATTTTGTTACTACTTAAATAGTACCTTAGAGAACTTAGCTGCTATCGACCAGGCTGACTCCAGTAGGCTCACGAAGGTCAAGGTGTTTGTGGGTTAGAAACGGGCAGTGTCTGGAGTAGGAGGCAGTGCCCTGTGAATGCCACCTGTCATCCCTGCTCAGTAATTCTCATTTTTTCCTTGGAGTTAACCAGAGGCATTAAGCTGGAACAGCTTGGCAGGACACCCTGTGGAACAGCATGACCAAGAGGCTTCATTTCCCACCCTAATACTGGTGAGGATTTGCAGGTTTTATCGATGGAAGTGTTTAACCTCATCCTGCAGGTTCTAATGATGCTGCGCTGCAGTTGCTACAATGAACAGGAAAGGGGAAAATAATGCAAGATGAGCCTATTTCCCCTCCTGCCTGTGTGTCAGGGACTTGGCTGAGTGCAGGATTCACCACACTTGTTCACACATGACCTTCCTCTAGTCCAGACTTCTGCCTCTGGTGGTGGCCAGCATCAGGCAGTCCCGGGGAAATGCAAACACTTTGAGGGAGAAGGATGTGGACTGTGATTCCCCAGCTGTGTTCTCCTGACACCTCCCTGTCAGGCTGGCACTGAGGAGAGATCTTAAGGCAGGTAGTTTAATAAAATTGGAGGGAATCTATTTTTATTTCTCTTACTATGCTGCTGTTTCCCCCTTTCCTCCTCATTTCTCTTTTTCTTTCTCTTTTCTGGCCACAGAGGGTTTTATTTTCTGGATTCTGGTGTCCTCCTTTAGCCAGTCCCAAAGTCTGGCAGTCTTTCCAATAAAGTTTGTGTAATTCTCTTCTGCATTTGCAGCCAGATATTGGGAGTTTCAGAGTCTGTGGAGAAGTACAGCCTGGGAAAATCACCTCTGCAGAGAGAAGGTAATTTTCTCTTGAGTTTTGCTGATCACAAAAGCAAAGACACATCTGGGTTCATCTTCCTCATGTGTAGTTCTGGAACTAACACCCCATGCCTGGTCTTACTGGGCTGAAAGGAAGAAAAATATATTTATCTGTTGCCTTTTTAATTTGCTTTTAATTATTTAGATTACATGATTTTAATTTCTGGATTCTATTGAAAAGTTGATCTTAGTTTTAGCTAAACTGCATCCCTTGATGTCAGGTTTCTTTGCTTGCTGTCTTAGTTGTGATTTTTAGTATTTCCCAAAGAAATGAATGGGAAACTTGTTGGAATTTGACCAGATGCTTTAATACTCTTTTGTCATAATTATCTAACATCTCTATTATGAAATGTGAAATCTAGGAATTGAAAAAAAAAAAAGGAAAGGAATTCTATCATCCTTTCTCTCTAGGGATTTTGCATATCATATTTTTATACACATTATTGGTATATATTTATTATATACAATAGTTACTATAATATACTGTTTGTAAATATTTTAAGTACATATACTTCTGTTTGTACACATTTTGAAGTGATTTCCTTTACTGCTAGGAAAATCATTAGGACTAATTGCTAGAAAAGTAGCACTTGGCAGGATGGAAGATCTTGAGGGACAAGTTTTAACAGAAAAACATCTATATTGGGAACCTTTCCTCTGTTCTTCCTCATTTTCATCACTAAAATGGAACAAATGTCAGAGATTAAAATTGTTTAAAAATAAATCTATCTTTCTCAAATGTGCATGCAAATGTTAATGGTCTCAGGGGAGTTAAGGCTCCCATATGGCCAACAGCAACTCCATGAGACTCACACAGTTTTGTACACCCAGAGTCAGTGTGCAATGTAGTTTTCCTTTGCATTTTTTGGGTTTTTCCATCCTGTGGTTACTTCCTGCATATTCTCATGACTAATCTGTTTCTGAGGTGGCTCTTTTTGCAGTCAAACCTTATTCCCTGAATGAATGAGACTGTGAATCAGTGGGGGTGATGGCACTTGAAAAGAAGGTCGATGAAAGTGATGCAAGCAGACAATTTAAAATGTCAGGAAAGGGTAACCAATGTTCTGATTTTTATCCCTTGGCAGTCACCTCACAGTGGGTTTGAAAGGACCATTTTCAGTCGGTTTATGATCTGTGCCAATGCTTCTCTTTATAATCCATCACCTGGGCTCTTTTAGCTTCTATAATTTTTGCTATCCATTTCAGAGGGAAACTGAGATGGGCCAAATTTAATGAACGTTTTACTGGAATCTGAGTCCTTTCATTTCTAATATCCACTCTGTCCGGGTATGAAGGAATTTAAGATTGTGTAATTGAAGTAACTGAGAATTGCAAAAAAAAGATAAATGGTATCATCCTCCATTAAGTAATTCTTTGGTTTGTGAGCAAAACTTAATTCTGAAAAGAGTGAGCAGAGAGAATGAGTTTTATCGTTAGACTGTGATTCTCCTTGTGGGGCAGCAGGAGAACCTCTCCCCCACAGGATTTCACTTACTCCTCCAGGATTCCAGTTTCCCATAAAACAGGATCCTGGCTCCTACCCTCACGCTCACCTGGTTGACATTATTGTGTGCAGCGTCGTGGAAATGTGTTTATGATATGTGCAGCTCTGTGTGTGTCTGTGTGAACAGGTGGATGTCAGAATCAGTGACAGGGTGACAAAATCCCTGGGAAATTACCTTTGCTTGGTACATCCAGAATTCCGGAATTTTCTGCCCTGTGTCAGGGAGTAGCAAGAGCGAGGCAGATGGGAATAGCACTGTCATCGAATGCACAGCCCCACAGATCCAAACAGCCTCAGAGGGGATCTGGGATAATAACCAAGGTTCATGGGTCAGGCAAGAATCCAGTGATCGTGGGCACTGGCTAACAGCCAGCTGAACATGAGCCCAGGTGTGCCCAGGGGGGCAAGAGGCCAATGGCACCTGGGCTGTGCCAGCCATGGGGTGGCAGCAGGGCCAGGGCAGTGACTGTCCCCTGTGCTGGGCACTGCTGGGTCCGCACCTCAGATCCTGCGGCAGTGCTGGGCCCCTCGGGACAAGAAAGACATGGAGGGGCTGGAGCATGTCCAGAGAAAGGAACGGAGCTGGGGAAGGGTCTGGAGCACCAGGAGGGGCTGAGGGAGCTGGGAAAGGGGCTCAGCCTGGAAAAAGGGAAAGGAAAAGGAGGCTGGGAAAAGGAGGCTCAGGGGGGACCTTCTGGCTCTGCATAACTCTGACAGGAGGGGACAGCCAGGGGGGGTTGGGCTCTGCTCACAGGGNGGGTTGGGCTCTGCTCCCAGGGAACAGGGACAGGAGAAGAGGAAACGGCTTCAAGCTGTGCCAGGGGAGGGTCAGGTTGGACATCAGCCAGAATTTCTTCACTGAAAGGGCTGTCAGGCATTGGAAGGGGCTTCCCAGGGAGGAGGTGGAGTTCCCATCCCTGGAGGTATGCAAGAGATGACCGGATGTGGCATGCAGTGCTCTGGGCTGGGTGACACGGTGATGTTCAGTCACAGGTTGGACTCATTGATCCTTGAGGTCTTTTCCAACCTCAGTGATCCCTGTGACTCCAGCAGGTTTGTAGCACCGAGGCAGGGCTGAGATCAAGGCGGTGGGTGCAGGCAGTGACTGAGGACTAGGCGGGACATGAGGCAGAGCAGAGGTACAGCCACCACACA
The DNA here is from genome assembly GCA_013397915.1 of Daphoenositta chrysoptera. Lineage (NCBI taxonomy): Eukaryota > Metazoa > Chordata > Aves > Passeriformes > Daphoenositta > Daphoenositta chrysoptera. The sequence continues at coordinate 203,978 of VZRO01008074.1, forward strand.
GCTGCCCCCACGTGAACCCCAGCTGCAGGGTGCTGCTCCTTGGCTCTGGCACTTGTTTGCTGTGTATTGTGCTTGCAGCACAAGTGCCACCCGCCCAGGAAGCTTTGCTGCGGCACCCAGGACATCAAGTCAGGCTGGCTCATCCTCACAGGACCTACCTCTGGGGCCCTGACTCTGGTGATTGGTTACTGTGGCCCTGAGCACCACATAGGCTTTCACTGCCCTGACCTGCAGCCTCCCCATGTGCCCCTTCTGTTCATTGCCCCACGAGCTCTGTGAGCCCAAGCCTGAGCACCCACCTGTGGCTTTGGCCGTGTTATAGGTGTTCCAGCACCCAGCCCTGTCCTGCTGAGTGGATTTTCAGGGCTGACCTTGGTCTTGATTTGTTTGCACCATCAAATGAGGATGTTGGCATCACCCATCTCTGCTTGCTCTGCTCAGGCTCTGGTGCTCTGGCCAGATGGGTGCTGCATCTGCCCATCTTGTGGTCACCCTTGGCTTCTTGTTGTCCTTCACAGAGCAGCTGTGTGCCTGTTGCTCCCCGGTGAGGGTCTGATGCCTTTAGACTCCTCTTCAGTCACTGTTGGAAGAGACAGGCACATGCAGGGGTGGTTCTGTTCTCAGGGGTTTCGAATGATGTTTGTGCCTTTATTCCCCTGTTCCTGCAGAGGACACCTGGGAAGGCTGGGCCCCCGAACTAGATGGTGTGGACAGCATCAACACAGAGGGAGCAGAGTACACTGGCAGCAAAAATCAGGTGTTATGATAAATGAGCTGCTTTTCAGAGGGTGAAAAGGAAATCTAAGAGGAAGGGATAAGGAGACCAAAATGGTAAAATAATCTAGAAAGGGAAGGTGTTGAATGGAGCTGAAAATATTGCTAAGAGAATCCACCACAAGAGCTGGAGATTGCCAACCAGCACAGGACTGAGGAAGTCCAACCACAGACATTATAAATGAGAAAGTTTTCTGTTTCTAACATTGTGTGTGAACACAGTGTCCCTAAGGCTGAGTCCTCATTCTGCAAATTTAATCTCAAGCCAAATGGCACATGTTTTACCCTCAGGCCAGAGGAGTCACCACTCATGCCCTCTTTGCTCTCAGGAAGCCTTCCTTGCTTAATTCTATGTTTTGAATAAAAAGTAACCCTGGTGGGAACTCCCATCCAGTAATACTGTGGCTGCTTCTGCATCTCTTTCTGCCACATCAACCCTGTGTTCTAAATCCCTAGTCGTGAGAAAGACACTCCTGCCTTCTGTGCTTGTTTGGCTTTTTACTGGGAGACAAAGTCATCTTCTGCAGCAGAGACAGTGTAAGGTTCAGTTTGGCCACAGCAAGGTTACAATGATGCCATGATGATTTTTTGCCTTTTCTTTAATACTGCCTTTATATACCCTATTATATAGCTTTTATGTATCCTCGGTGCTTTTAGCACACATACTTGTAATTCCTTAATTCTGGCAATTTAGCTTAAACCTAATATTCCATTAAGCCAGGAGATCAACCATCCTGGAGGCCTCAGGGTTGGAGGCCAGAAAGCCCTGTACTATCCTGAGAAACCAAGGTCTTCCCTAGACCATCCTGCAAACTAAGATAGGCCCACCCAGGAATTGAATTCCTTGGGATGGGGGGTTCATTCAAGCCTCTCATTGGGGAATCTTTGATAGAGATGCTAATTTGCAAGGCCGCTAAGTTGTATACACAACCTACTGTGTGTGTGCATTTCGGTACATTCCACCCTGACGAAGTGGTGCACCTAAAGATCCTTAAACAAATACGGAGGTAAAACCCGTTTTCCCCTTAACCGTGTTTGGCTCTTAATTTTAAGACCAGGGAAAGGCAACAACACAAGTTGTTTAATATAAAAAATAAGTAGCCCTGGCAGTAGTTTTTAAAGCCTTGGCAATAGCACGAGGGAAGGATTTCATTACTCTGCAGAGTGGTTCTTCCTATGAGCAAAATGCAAACAGAACCAAAATTTCCCATTTCTCAACAGGCACTTAATGGTTAAAGGGTCTGTTTTTTTAACACTGCACTGAATGATGACTGTACATTTCTAAATGACAGCTGTTTTGAAGGCCCTGCACTCATTAAAAGGTGCTCCAAGGATAACGTCAGTGTTATGGATTGGATACTGGCAGCCCTTTGTCTCTAACCCCTTAGTTAGCCAAAAATGCAGAGAGGGGATAACTTCTGAGATTCACAGTTTGAATTTTGACTGGAGACTAATCCTGGGTCATTGTGAAAAATGGGGTCTGACTTCACTGTGCTCTGAAGCGTGCTGTGAATCTCCTCTAACTGTGACCAGACAGCTTTGAATTTTCCTGGAGAGAGGCTGAGTCACATCTGTAAAGCTTTTTTGGTGGATGGTGCCTTCAGTTCCCAGTAAGGTGAGTGGGAGTGTCTGCTGCTCCCTCAGAATACGTAACACACAGCCAGGGAGCTGCTCCTTTGCTCGGCAGGACATTGGCCACTGATGCCAGCAGGCAAAAAGTCAACTGGCTGATGAGAGCCTCAGAGCCTCGGTCTCCTTTGAAACACTACTCTGTGGGAAACTTGGACAGAGTTCTTGAGAAATGTTAAGGCACGTGGATGCTCCTGTCTCTGAGCAAACTGTCCCCTAGGCAGACAATCAGCTCATTGCAGCCACTGCCCAGGAACTGATGAGTGGCTCATAATGAACACGAGTGGCTGCAGGGCAAATGCTCCCTTGGCAAACATGACTCTGAGCCAAGCAAGGGAAAAGGTCAGGCTGAAGCTGCGTGCCACAAAATCAGGATGCTGCAAAGGTGGCTTCAAGGGAAACCTTTTAAACCAAGACTTAAAAACATTTTACTTTCCACCAGGCTTTGAATTCTTGGTCCTAGCTCAAAGTCTGGCCTTTGTAACATTGTCTGCCTCTTTTTCTTCTGCTGTGTTGCCTGTATTTTTAACCTTCCATGTGAGATCCCAGCCTACAAACAAATGAAAAAACCCACATTTGCCAGTATCTACTCTTGGATGTGTGAGGGCTGACTCCACTGAAAGCAGTGGTGCAACATCTGTGTTTCTGATGTAGCGATGCTACAAGAACCCTTTGTGCAAACAAAAATAGAAGATGACAATGGCAGAACTGCTCTACCGAGCTCTTTGAAATCAAACTCCTTCAGATGATTTAGTGGTGGTGACAAAAGCTGTGTCAAATGGTTTCCTTGTTTATCTGATAGCATCTAGATACGTCAGACATTCGCGCTTCATCGCGCAAGGCTCAGCGCTTCGATACGATAATAAATATTGTTTGCCCCAGAGCTCTCTGCATGATCTGGGAGAGATGAGCTGCCAGGAGGGCTGCACGGGAGCCATGAACTGATTAAGATAAGGAGTAGCAGCCATGGAACACCAGCTGTCTGTCATTTGTCTACAAAGGACAGAGCAGGGGCTAAGTTTTAAAGAGCTATACCAAGAAACACATGGAATGCTATTTACACATTATGACCAGGAGCTTCCCCCATAAACAGAAGGTAGAATAAAAAAATTGAAAGGCTGAGCATGGAGAAAATCTAACAGTCAAGTCAGCAAAGGCGAAAATCACTATCTGCTGTGAAATCTATAACTGAAGATTTCTTATCTGAATTTCTTCCTTTTTGACCGTATTTCTTCCACTGCAACATGTACACCCACCAAATACTCCAGCCAAGTAATTTCCAGCCTCTGGATTGTTTGTGGACCATTAAGTTTCTTTGCTTTGCTCTTCTTCCTAAATTCCATGCCATTTTCTTGATTACATGAGTGAAGGGGGTTAAATAGAACAGCACTGTCACTGCCGAACTTTCCAGAGTGGCTTTTGTTATTCTGAATATCTGAAGCGCATGAGATTTCCATTAACAAAGACCAAAGTGTCTCTACAACCAATTTAAAAAAATTGTATTCTTTTGATTTCAGTGGGCTGATTAAAATCCTCCTCTGTGGTAGTCAGTGAACTGGTGTAGGGGAGGCTGCAGTGGTCCCCTTCCTGGGTTGGCAGGGCTGGGACCTCTCCCAAGGTGTTCTGTTTCATTATGCTAATATACCTCAGTTCCACTATCCCTGCCCCTTTTCTACCTAACATGTCCCTCATCAGAGAGCTCTCCCTTCCCCACTTCCCATTGGCCCTTGTTCCCTTTTCCCTCCCTCACCGCTTCCCCCTTGGTTCCTGTACCCCGGCTCCACCCATGCACCGCCCCTGTGCCCTCCGCCCATTGGGCCCTGGTGCTCTTCCCCCCCCATGTATAAGTCATGTACCTGAATTGTACTTGGTTTTTGCCTCTGAGCTACCCTTCGCGAAGCTATGAATAAATAGGCGGTGGAACTCTCATGCAAGGATCCTTCCTGTCTCTTT
>VZRO01008074.1:209888-221097 GCA_013397915.1 Daphoenositta chrysoptera
GTATGTCATCAAAGAAGATCAAGATTGGACAATAAAACGAGCCAATGGAATCAGCCCCCAGGAAAATGATTGGTCTAGGATGCACCTTTAAAATAACCAATAACATCAGACATGCAGATAAGGCATCAAAAGTGCTCTGACCAATCACGAAGCGAGCCCAAGCTTATATAAACTGTGCTGGTGGCCAGCACCAGGTTCTCCGGAGGTCACTTGCTTACGGAAGGAGCGCCCAGCGTGGGGCTACTCCCCTCTGCTTGTCCCCAGCTCCCTTTTAATAAACCAATTAATCAAATTGACAGTTTGTCAGGTTGTTTTTGACAGCTACAAGTGGCTGGGGCCAGGAGGACCTTTCCTGGTGGTGTGTCCCGTTCCCGCTCACCCTCCGCAGCGTAGTGGCGACGATGGCAGATGTGACGGCGGGGAGCACAAATGGAGGCAGGGGCACAGCACCACGAAAGCAGTGTCAGGCACGCGGTGCCGGCGAGCACATGGCAGCGGGCGCTCAGCGGGGCCTTGCCGCCCCAAGGAGCATGTGGCAGAGATGTGCCGGGCCAGGAAGCACCGCACTGGCCGTGCGGCAGGGCAAGCGTGGCTCTCCGCATGTGGAAAGTGAGAAAACGGACCAGAAAACACGGCAGTGCCAGCAGTCGCGGCACCTGCAGAGGTCCGGGTGCCGACAGAACCCTGCAAACCGCACGAGCAGAGCCACCCTGCCCGCCGGTCCTGCTGCAGTGAGGGCTCCTGAGTCCTACAGAGCTTTGGAAGCCGATGCCACCCTAGAAAAAGATCCGCAGGGGGTGGATGGTCCCTTTCTTTGGGAGCATGGAGACTACTATACCAGTTGTGCAAGTTTGTGAAAAAAAAAAAGGCAGCTACAAGTTAAACATGTCGTTCTCACTGGGCGACACCCTGCATTGTTCTATTTGCTTTTGCTGTGGATGCTCCTGTCATGACTTCAGTTGTGGACTGTCCTTTCAAACAAAAACTAACTGATATGTTTAAACCCTTTCATCCTGCAGTAAGTCCTAACTCAAAGCTTGTTATCTTTTAAAACCACTTAGGAAATTAATGTTAATATTGTTATAATGTCCCAAGCTTGGATTTGTGCACATTCTATGAGAGAAAACTGGCAAATTTAAATATTGAATCATTTTCTGCTTCTGTTAAAAACTATGTTATGTTTCTGGATCCAGACAATGTTAATACATACTTTATGTTATTTGCATGTTGATAAAAGTTTTCTTATAAATGTTCAAAAGCCCTTTTGACCAAGGCTGAAGCCCCAGCCAAGCTCCAACCCTGGCTGAAAGGCAAAATATACCATAAAACCCAAGCATTTCTGCCCCAAAAATATAACCAAGTCACTTTGACTAACTAATCAGGCCACAATTTGGAGTAAACTTGAAAACCTTGTCCAGAAAAGGTTCTTCAAGTCCTCACTATGAGATGAGACTCCAAAATTGCAGACTCTGGGTAATGGTAAAGTGTTTAGGCAGTTGAAGATACTATGTTGCTTGTTTTGTTCATGTATATTTGCATTTTAACACCTTTGGACTCGGGGTAGCTCCCAAACAAAAACATAAAGCCACACACCAGCCTAGCAAACACTGCTCCCATGGACACATCTGAACCTGACACGAGACAACCGAATAACCAGAGAAATGCAGCATGAAGATGAAGAAGATGCTGAACACCACTCCAGACTCCAACTTGCTGCTTGTTCCAGAGCTCCGATCGGATGAGTCCCGCACTTTGACAATTCTTCAGACCTCACCCTCTTTATTGTTTTCCCTTCTGTTTATTTTCCCTAACCCCATCTCCCAATTTTACCCTCTCCGAAACCATGCTCCTTAATATGTTTGTTTAAATGCAACCTTTTTAATAATTTTGTTTTGAGCCCCAACAGAAGCAGCTAGCCAAATCTACACTCTACCCAGTGCTTGTTGTGTCACTGTCCTCTGAATGCTCCTGGTACCACTGGCAGCAGAAAGTGTGAATTGTGCTGCAGCCTGCCATACACAGCTAGAGCATCCCTGCCAGCTTCCAGAAGAGGAAAGACCTAATCAAGGACTTACTTGGACAGTGGGGCTTCAGGGGATAGGCTGTGTCCCCTTTTGGAGGGTTGCCTTGTGGATGCTTCTAATAGTTTCTGTTGTTTATGTTTATCTTGTTGTTTTCGGACATTTGGTCCTAAGATCGCTAAGGGAAGCCTTTTCTAAATAATACGAAGGGGGGAATTGTGGTAGTCAGTGAACTGGTATAGGGGAGGCTGCGGTGGTCCCCTTCCTGGGCTGTCAGGGCTGGGACCTCTCCCAAGGTGTTCTGTTTCATTATGCTAATATATCTCAGTTCCACTATCCCTGCCCCCTTTCTACCTCACATGTCCCTCATCCAGAGAGCTCTCCCTTCCTCACTTCCCATTGGCCCTTGTTCCCTTTTCCCTCCCTCACCGTTTCCCCCTTGGTTCCTGTACCCCGGCTCCACCCACGCACCGCCCCTGTGCCCTCCGCCCATTGGGCCCTGGTGCTCTTCCCACCCCATCTATAACTCATGTACCTGAATTGTACTTGGTTTTTGCCTCTGAGCTACCCTTCGCGGAGCTATGAATAAATAGGCGGTGGAACTCTCACGCAAGGATCCTTCCTGTCTCTTTACCATCAAAATGTTTTAGCCAGCTGGGCCACGGTTAGCTGCGACACACTCCTCAACCTCCTGTTTCATTTACTCAAAAATATATCTGTTTTGTTATCCAACTATGTTTGTAGCAACTATCTGTGCCCTAAAATACTCAGCACAAAAAGTTAATCTAGGATGATATCCAGCATGAGGGAATCAGTCTTGGCCTGTAAAAGTCAGGGGTCAGCTGTCACATAGCAGGGGCAAGTCCCCCAGTCTCCTGTTCTTGTAGCAATGGGACTGGTGTGATGCCAGAGTTCAGGTCTGGAGATCCTTTGTTGCTTTGGTAACTACAACTTATTTTTATGCCAAATGATGTTGGCTTTGGCCACCAGGACAGTCTGTGTTCTGCCACTAGCAAGTTCCTTTGCAGTGAAAATAAACTCTGCTGCTAGTTCATCAAATGGATTCGCTTTTGCCTCAATTTCCAGGTTTTTTTCAGGTCTCTGGCATGATGTAGTGGTTTCGTTCACTCATTTGCTTCTGTGAGATATGAATTAGGAGAAATGCAAAGCAGGCTCAAAAACTTTAAATAATATAAAGAAAGTTTATTGCTACCAGGATTAAAAAGAAAAACACTAAGAAAGTAAAGCAAAAACACATTCCCCTCTCTTCCAGCACTCCCTCCTTCCAGCACTTCCTCCCCCTGCTTCCAACTCCTAGCTCGCAAAAAGGATAATGAAGATGAGAGTTTTGGTCAGTGTCACGGTTCTTAAATAGTCTCTCCAAACTCAGGGGAAAAGAGGTCTCCTCTCTGCTCTAGCGTGGTTTCCAAACTGCTACCTTCAACAGTCCTGCCTGCCCAGAAACAGTCTATTGCAATAAAAAATACCAATCTCTCCCATGCAAATCTCACAGTTTTTCATACTGCAGTCATGGGCCAAGCATGGGGTGTTTTCATTTTAAGGATAAGCAAATTCCAGCCTGAAATGAACAACTCTCTTCTTCACAAAANGCTTGCAGAGAGTAAATTTAAGCTCCATGCTGCACGTGACTCCGCCCTCTTTTCTTCGCCGCCATCTTTCACTTCGTCCCACATAACTCACTTTCTCTTTCTCTCTCTGACCTTGATGCCATGTTGAACAGCCAACTCTTGTCAGGCTGTACGTTGGAGGAAAAAAACCCCTTTCCCTTTATGCTGCCAGCTATTTGATGTTCTCTGCAGTCTGATGTAAGCTGCTTTGGTTGCAGAAGAGGTGTATCAGCTCCTGCCCGAGTCTGCGTGGGGCCACATGGAGTGGGGGGAAGGGAAGCCCCTCCTGGGTCCTGGAAGCCGCTCTGGTGATCTCGGCTGTGCAGTCACAGGATGTTTCTTTAACTGCCTCAGCTCTGGGGGGTTCTCCACAGCATTCCAGGGACTTGTGCACTGGTGCTGGGGAAGGGGAGGCTCAGGCCCATTCTGAGAGTCAGAGCCTGGGGCCATTTTCCCCCGCTTCCTGCGGGAGAGCCGGATCAAAAAGGGACGTTCTCGTACCTCCAGCAGGTTTAAATATGCAAAATTGAAAAAGCGCAATTGGATTAAGAACCTGTCAATCAACTCAGCTCCAACCCATGACACATGACTAGCTTTAGCCTTCTGATGGTGCTTGGGTGTCCTCCAGAATCAGTCTTGTCTGATGGTTTGGATGGGATCAATTTGCTTGTTTCCTTTGTCTCGAATAAATTGGCATCTTACACTTCCCCCCTTTTTAATGGCAAAACCCCCTGTTCTCTGTGTTCTTTTACCCCAGATTTCAGGGAGATGAAAGGCCCATTTCAAGTTACCCACAGCAGGAGCCCATGTAGCCCCTCATAGTACCAAGAAGCTCTGAGCGAGGCTGGCAATGCTGGAGTGCTCTGTGTGCACCTGTGGCCAGTATTATAGGGTTTTCTAGAGTTATGGGGAGAAGGAACATACCTGGATCCTGTTCTTGGGAAGGAATATTATGTGGAGTTGTGGGAGTTGCAGATGGTACAGGAAAGTTTTTTGCTTTTTCAGCTGTGGAAGAAAGTGTGAGTCTGTGTTTTATGGCAAATAATTTAGTGGGAAAAGGTGATCTTCTCTCTCACCTCCCCCTATTTGCCCTATAAGCACAGGGAGAACAAGAAGGTAGGGTGTAAGGCAGGAGATATTTCTGCTTGTGGAAGTAAAAGCTGAGGCTAACTCTGTGCTTTTCCTCATGAAGTGTGGAAACAGCCAAACATTATTGCATTAAAAACTATTACAATTTCTTTCTTTTTATTATTAACATTATCAGAGCTTCTCTCAAAGCCATACTAAGCATAAGTAGGCTTTTTAAAAAGGCTGAATCAAAATATCTGGAAGCAAATTGTTTTGATTCTACCCACAGCTGTAAATTTAACAAGACAAGGCCTCCTTTTGCCCCCTTTACTGATCTTGACAAGTGTTTGGCTGAATGCGGACTCAGGTTGCCGGCAGACATCATTGTGTCACGGCCCTGGCCTCGTCCCCATGGTTACTGACTCCATCCATCCTGGAACAGCTACTTCTGAAATGGACTGGGAGGACTCCTGCAAGTGGTGGGGAGCTTTTATGCATTTTATTGGCCTGTATACACCTTTCACGTGAGCATGGGGGCTTTTTAGGCCTGTAAGATGAGGTGAGGTTTAGAATCACAGAATGGGCTGGGTTGGAAGGGACCTTAAAGATCATCTCCTTCCAGTGCCCTCCCTGCCATTGGCAGGGACACCTTCCACTATCCCAGGTTCTCAGAGCCCCATCCAACCTGGCCTGGAACACTGCCAGGGATGGGGCAGCCACAGCTTCTCTGGGCAACCTGTGCCAGGGCCTCCCCACCCTCAGAGGGAACAATTTCTTCCCAATATCCCATCTAAACCTGCTCTCTGTCAGTGTGAAGCCATTCCCCCTTGTCCTGTCATTCCAGGCCCTTGTCAAGGGTCTCTCTCTGTCTTTCCTATGGGCTCCCTTCAGGCACTGAAAGGCCACCATGAGGTCACCCCAAAGCCTTCTCTTCTCCAGGCACAACAATCCCAACCCTCCCAGCCTTTCCTCACAGCAGAGCTGCTCCATCCCTCTGATCCCCTTGGTGTCCCTGTTCTGGACTGGCTTTGGGTTGTAACTGTTCTTCCTGTGCTGCTACCCCAGAGCTGATTGGCTTTTCAGCCCCTCAGTGAGGTGTCTTTGGAGCCTGGATAACTTGTACCTTAATAATGAACTTAATGCAGCTGGCAGGTTTTGCACCTTTCATTTAAGAACTGTTTAAGTGAAAACTATTTAAAGGTGGGCAAGGAGGTGGGGGATGTTTAGTTGTCTGCAGCAGAGGCTGTCATGGTCTTTGGAGAGCATGTTACTGATCCATTGTAACTCCTGTAAATGTTCTTTGGACTGTGAAAGCATTTGGGTAACAGCCAACACTTTGGTTGTGGGAGTCCATGGAAGGTCATGGCATTATCCAAGGAATATCTGTGTGCCTCATGGAGTCGGGTAGGAGAGGGCTGTGATCCCCCTGTGCCCAGATGGTTCTGCCCAGCTCTGTAAGTGCAGGCACACCTTGTGCATCTCTCTGCTACTGTTCCTCACCTGGCTCACCCAAAATCTGAGCCATGGGCTTGCTGGGAGGTGCCCTTCAAAATGTGCTGCACAACTTTCCTTTCCTTAAGAAGGGTCAGTGCTAGTCCTAAGCAGCTTGGCTGTGGTCCTGTTAATTAAGTAGCTGTCACTGATTTAAAGGATGAATCAGCAGGGACTTCATTTGTTGCTGGCTGAGAGCATTCAAGCAGTCAGTAAAGCTGCCAGGATGTGTTTATTCCTACATACTCCTACGCTGTCCCCTCCACGTGACACAACCTTGTGTGGGGCTGAAATGAGTCTGGATTCACAAAACTGACATGAAATGTCGATACTGCAAACCATTTCTGACATGTGTGAGCTTATACTAATCCAACTTAAGGTTTATGCAGACTCAATCATTCATAAGTCCATCAGTCACCCAGCCCCTCATGTGTGCCCTGAGCCCCTAGAACAACACAGGGCCATCTGTTGCTTTAATGGAGGATTAATTTCTAGGAAAATCCAGTGCCCAGTATCAAGGCTGATATGCTTACATTCATGTTTGGCCAATTTTTAAAGTATTTTTATTCTGGGCAAGAGTTGATAAGTAATAAGATCAATAATACACATGCATATCTTGAGGTTGAGCCAGCACGTGCAGTTTTCAGAGCAATACAGTCAGATTTGCTCAATTTTGTGACTTCAGGTGAAGGCTTTGTCATTTTTTGTCCTGATCCTGTAGCTGTGTACGGAGATTGTCAGGTATTGTGTCCTTCTGAGGAAGAAAAACCATGCAAAAGTGATTTACTGAATCATAGAATGGTTTGGGTTGTAAAGAATCTTTAAAATCACCCAGTTCCACCCCCTGCCATGGGCAGGGACACCTTCCACTATCCCAGGTTGCTCAGAGCTCCATCCAGCCTGGCCTGGAACACTGCCAGGGATGGGGCAGCCACAGCTTCTCTGGGCAGCCTGTGCCAGGGCCTCACCACTCTGCGTCTAAACCACCTCTCTGTCTTTTTGATCATGATGTCAGTGAAGCCAACGTGACAGATAAATCTATTTATTTACTTAGTCACTACTATTTTTAGCAGCAAATTAGAATGGGAGTACAGATAAACTTGAAATGGTTTTAAGAGGACAATGAGAAAGCCAACGTCAGTGCAAGGTAGGGGCCTGCACCTTCATTAAGTGGCATGATACACTTTATGGGAAGTATCTGTTTTCTTTGAGCTTTTTATTTTTCCTCAAGGAAGGCAGTAAGTTTAGGGGGCAGGCCCACATTTCTGGAGGTTGCTATCGTTTTTCTTCAGCAGCCTTTTCTGTGATAACTTCTGCACTGATGGTTTCCTACGTATCTAATATACAATTCTAACTCTCATTTAAAAACTGTCTAGGTGAGGGTGGCTTTGAGTGCTGAGTCACTGAGAGTTTGGAGCTCTGGCTGGTCCCAGGGATTCAAACTACCTGAGCACTCCACCTTCAGGCAAGTTTTAGGAGGATCCAGCATCAGCACACAAACCCAGATAATATTGGAATAGAGATGAGTGCTCACATGGGCCCTTCTTCCTTTTTTTTTTCATTCCTAATACTCAAAATTAAACAGCTTCTCCAGATTTGGTGGGATGTGTCTATTTTATCTGAGGGATTGAATGCTGTGCCATGATTCTTCCTGATACCAAATCCAATAGCAACTGCTCTCTTTCTCTTCCAGAAACAATCCCCATCTTTTCTTTTGTCTGTCCTCATTTACAGCTTGGCTACACTAGTAGATGGAAGAGCTTCTAATTAAGAGCTTGAGTACTGATTAAAAAGAAACTTTAACTTCTGTGATTCTGTGAAAGGCTAAAAGTGCCTGTCTTCCTCTTCGTCCATGTTGTTCTCTGCCTTTTGATCTTACTTTTCAGTCTTTCAGAGAATCATCAAGGTTGGAAAAGACCACCAAAGTCATCGAGTCCAACCATTGACCACACTAAAAGTTCAGCCAAATTCCTTCCTGTTTTTCCATCATTTTATCTGCAATAATCTTCTTCCCTCTCCAGTTTCAGCCACTTTCCTGCTCCTGTCTCCTCCAACTCCCAGTTGTTGAAAAAGTCTGTGATCCATGTTTCTTGAAGTTCATGCTCATGTCTCCCCTTGCAGGGGAGGGAGGGAGGGAGGGAGGGAGGAAGGAAGGAAGGAAGGAAGGAAGGAAGGAAGGAAGGAAGGAAGGAAGGAAGGAAGGAAGGAAGGAAGGGTCATTCCCCAGGCCATCTGCTCTGTGCCTCACTGGAAATGAAGGCAGGGAAAAATGCAGGAATGGTTCTCACAGCAGAAACTGGACAATCTTATTTGCAAGAAACTCCAACTTGGAGAACAAAACAAGGCACAAAACTAGAAAGCCAATGGTGTTGGAAAGAAATAGAAGGAAACGTGTTGGGTTTTTTTTAATAGGAGATGGAAAATTGTTGAAAGAGTTTAACATGGGCAGTAATATTAATAAGGTTGTTATTTTAAATTGCAGTTAATGATAAGGATAATGATAAGGAGTGTCGCAGAAAGGATATTGCATCCTATTTCTTGGGCCAAGTTGTCTTAGGGATCAGGATAAATTAATTTTAAAAATCCCCCAAACTGAGCTTATATTTGATTAAAGGGGCAGTTGGTCAGACTAGTCTGACCTACCTCCTTTGTTTTAACCTATCATAAGCAGATTTCTTTCTGTGCAAACAAAAAATCCTTCTGCAGCAGTCTGCATTAAGCCCAGAGCCTCTGTCAAAATATCTGAAAAGTAGGTTAAATTGATACAAACATCACTTGATTATTTTTAATGGGGTGTTTTTAAAATAGGGTTATACATGCTGCTTGAATTAAATTTAAAAAACAGAGAGAGGAATGAGGAGAACCCAAGTATGTGAAAATTGGGAATGAGAATGCTGAGAACAGATTTGCTTTGCCTTGGTATCTTTAAACACTTCTTTTTTTAATATTCTTCCTGAACCTATCGAAACAATCTCTTTTACTACAAGTGTATGGTTTGTTGTGATGAGGCACAAACAGGAAACTGATCTGGGTTTTTTTATTTATCCCTGTCAGACAATACTGATTGCCTGACAGTGCTTGTATGAAGGAAGGAAACCCTTAGGGAACATGATGCGTATCTTGCCATGAAATCCTACATCTCCACATTAGAATTAAGAGACATTTTAACTTATTAAAACTTATTAACTCATTACATTCTTTAAATAATCAGCCCTCAACCCCTATGGCTCGACACACCCTATTGTGGTTCTTACACCATCCCAAGGTGTGACTGGTGAGCATGTGCTTGTTTTTGGGGTTGATTTTCAAGCCTTGCCTTGCTCAGTTCAGCACTGCCGATGGGGATCCAAGCATATGTGACCTCTCTGAATTTATGGTTTGGTTTGCTCCCAGATGCACAAAGTCTGTGCTGTGTGGAAATCCCACCCAGCTCTCCTGCTCCAGACCTGCTGCACCTTCGTGGCTCTGAACTTGGATTTGCTCTGGCTCAGGGATGCAGCCTGGCTGCGTCACCTCCTCTCCGCTGGGCACATTCTGATGACCATAAAAAAAATAAAATTCATTCAATGTTAGTATCAAAAAGCAATAGTGCAACTGGAATGATTTGAAAAAAATATGGCAATTGAGTACATTAATATTTTATGTAATATAAAAAGTGAAGGATGTCTTAAGACCCTGTTATTAAGACATTATTGTATCTTATCATATACTAAGATATATTCTGTCCCCCTGCTCTTCTCTGCTAAGTTCCCTGCAGAGCTGCATCCAGCCCTGGGCCAAGCACAGGAAGGACATGGAGCTGCTGGAGCCAGTCCAGAGCAGGGACACCAAGGGGATCAGAGGGATGGAGCAGCTCTGCTAGGACCTAAGGGGAGCCTACAGGAAAGATGGAGAGAGACTCTTGACGAGGGCCTGGAGTGACAGGACAAGGGGGAATGACTTCACATTGACAGAGAGCAGGTTTAGATTGGATATCAGGAAGAAATTGTTCCCTGTGAGGGTGGTGAGGCCCTGGCACAGGTTGCCCAGAGAAGCTGTGGCTGCCCCATCCCTGGCAGTGTTCCAGGCCAGGTTGGATGGGGCTCTGAGCTACCTGGGATAGTGGAAGGTGTCCCTGCCCATGGCAGTGGGGTTGGAATGAGATGGGCTTATGGTTCCTTCCGACCCAAATCATTCCATCATTCTAGGATATTAAAAACACAATCTTTCCTCCTTTCCTCAACTCAGCACAGATGTCATCTATGGAAAAGGATGTAAATAGGATCTTTCCCTTCAACTGCTTGGAGTTTGTCCTGTGAACCAGAGATGGCTGAACTGCAAATCAGCCTTCATCAGGGAGCTGATGCTGCCTGTTTGCAAAGACATGACACCAGTCCATGGGGGACTCTGGTAATTTTTTAGGTGGAGAGAAGGAAATGGAGGCTGATTAAGACCTGCCACTGTCCTCTCTTTGTCACAGGAGTGGTCCCCATCAAAAGGATTTGAAAGGGATTGCAACCTGGTCTAGTGGAAGGTCTCCCTGCCCATGTCTGGGAAGTTGGAATGAGATGAACCTTAAGATCCCTCCCCATCCTAATTTATGATTGTGAGATGATTTTATGACTGAAAGTGACTCCCTGGGTTCAGCAGTAGGGAAGACCAAGCCTTTTATGTTCCTCACAGCTTGGAACAAACCTGCGGGGTTTTGTGGTTTGTGGCCCCTTCCTTGTCTTTTACACACCACGGGCAACAAAGACAAGACTCAAAACGGGGATCAGACTATGGGAGAAAGGTGGGCAGTTACTTCAGGCTGCAGCCTGGGGACCTGGGGACATGCAGGGCCACCCAGCTGGGTTGACCTCGATCTGGGGCCCCCTCCTGTGCTGTGACCCACACAGCACCATGTCCAGAGGATCAGGCTGACGTGCTGTGTGTTTTCCTAAATCTGCTGTGGGAGGAGGATAGAGAGAGCTGCAGCTCGTTCTCAGCGAGAAGCCTTGGTCAAGGCTCTCCTGGCGGTGC
>VZRO01008074.1:222463-238823 GCA_013397915.1 Daphoenositta chrysoptera
GGGAAGGGAAGGGAACGGAAGGGAACGGAAGGGAAGGGAGGCAGGAAAGAGAAGCGGGGAGGGAGGGAAGGAAGAGAGAGAGGGAGAAGGAGCCAGGCAGGGAAGAAGGGAAAGGAAGCAGGGAGGCAGGGAAGTAGGGAGGGAGGGAAAGAGAGCGTCGAGTACTGTCTCAGCATATTATTTAAACGATCATATATCTCAACGATCCTTGCTTGGCTCCACAGCTATCCAGTTATCCGTGTTCGAGACACACACATTAGTCCTCTTATCTTCTGGGCTTCTGCACGAGGTCTGTGCCTCTGAGAGGACAGGGAAAACAGGGAGCACCTTTAGCTTGAGAAACTGGCCCCAAAAATAGTTGAAAATTTTCTCCAGGTGCAAAACCACCCATGTGAAGGTGCTCAGCATTGCTAGGTGTTCTTCCTCCTTCATCTGCCCTGTGTTAACCTGGTTCTGTTTTCATGCAAGACATCAAGTAGATGAAATAGTATTCTGCAGCAGACTGAGTTTAAAAAAGCCCTCCGTGAATGGATATAAAGGGCACTATGCTGTAGTTGGGTATTTGTGTATCTAGAGCCATGGCCTTTTTCTTTTCTTTGGATTTATTTGGTCTTTTTTCTGGATTTGCTTCATTATGTTTTATTTTTTCTTTTTTTTTGACAGAGATTGAGGAGTCAAAAAAAAAAAAAAGCTTCTGGTTTTCCTTGCAAAACAAGTTGTATGTCTGTGTAGATACTCAGTTTGGGCAGCTTCACAGAATCCCAGGACGGGTCAGGCTGGAAGGGACCACAGTGGCTCATCTGGTCCCACCTCCCTGCTCCAGCAGGGCCATCCCAGAGCACATGGCACAGGATTGTGTCCAGAGGGGTCTGGAATATTTCCAGTGAGGAGACTCCACACCCTCTCTGGTCTCTATTCAGTGCTCGGTCACTGCCCAGGGAAGAAGTTCTGCCTCATGTCCAGGGGGAACTCCCTGGGATCAGTCCCTGCCCGTTCCTCTGGTGCCATTGCTGGGCCCCCGGAGCAGAGCCTGGGCCCTGCTCGGAGCCTCCCTGCAGACAGGGACACACAGGGCTGAGGGCCCCTCTCAGCTGGGGCTCCTCTCGAGGCTGAACAGCCCCAGCTCCCTCAGCCTTTCCCTCTCAGAGATGCTCCAGGCCCTAAATCATCTCCAGAGCCTCTGCTGGCCCCGCTCCAGGAGCTCTCTGTCCCTTCTGTCCTGAGGAGCCCAGGACTGGACACAGCACTCCTGGTGAGGCCTCACCAGGGCTTCCTAAACTGGGAGCCTCCAGGAGCCTCCAGGAGCCCTAAGTACAGGACTATTACAGCTTTTATTTATACCCAACAGACCTGGAGTTAAATTCTATCAGCTGCTTAACCCTAGGAGAGCCCCCTTGTTTTCAAGCAAGCATTTCACTACTCGGATCATTCCAGTTCCTGGTCATCATACCACCTCTGCAGCAACTTTGAGCTCCACCTCTGGCTTTGATTCGCAGACACCCCAATTCCGGAACATTTATAAATGCAGAATATTGTAAAGGTCAGTTTTCCTTGCACACTTTATCAAACAAGGTAGGCAGGGTTCTGCACCAACATTTCACTCTGCGATTTTAGGTGTAGGATCAACTAAGTTCTCATTACAGTGTCAGACACATATTTTTGGTGGTTCTCTCTGCTAAATACTGGAGCAGGAATATTTTGCAAAGGTTAATGATTTAAAGGTGGCAGGTATGATTTCTACAGTTCTAAAGGTGGAAACAGTAGTAAAATGCTAGTTACCAGTATGGAGAAATAACTGGAAAACTTACAGTCCTCCAGATCTCACCCAGACCGATTGAGAGGAACTCTAATGGATGTTACAAGAATTGGCTTTGGTTTTCTCTCATAAAATTTGCAGTACATTCTGTCAGAGAGGAGTTGTACTTCTTGACAGCATAAGGGAT
This sequence comes from Daphoenositta chrysoptera, assembly GCA_013397915.1. Classification (NCBI taxonomy): domain Eukaryota; kingdom Metazoa; phylum Chordata; class Aves; order Passeriformes; genus Daphoenositta; species Daphoenositta chrysoptera. The sequence goes on from VZRO01008074.1 coordinate 224,407, forward strand.
TGCTGCAGTTCTGACTGGAGTTTGAATGCTTGCCACAGCCTGTTAAGCAAAGCAGCACTCTCCACTACCTTTGTCAAGTCTGTCTTTTCATTTAATATGATTTTAATGTAAAAAATAAAGGTGAAATCCTTGTGAGACTGTATTTTTAAGTAGAACACATTATACAGAAGTAGCTAGAGCTCCTGAGTCCTTCAAGCTCCTCAAGTGTACCTTGACCTCTTCAGTGTGGAGTGATTTTTCTTCTTCCCCACTCCACACTTTCCCAAATGGAAGATGGCTCCCAGGACTCCAGGAAAAGAGACCCACAACTATGGTGAACCTGAGTGGCCAAGGATTTCAAATTAAGGTGACTTTGTGGCTAAAACAATATAGAAAAATCATCTTCGTAGACTTTCTACTTGGTGGGACCTTTAAAAAGCAGCTTTCAAAGTAAAATTCCAGTCAGAAAAAAACCCAAAACCCAGCAAAACACCACAGTTGTATAGGATGCAATATTAATAACATTTTACTAGTTTTTGACAAATAAATATGTACATTTTTTTGCTTCTTTCTCATTCTCACTCTGTTCTGAAACATTTCACCTGCACCTGTCATGAGAATTCTTAAATATAAGCACTTCATATTTCTTCCACATTTAGTATGGCAGCTTTGCACTTCAGAAAACTTTTTCTGATCTCTGTCTTTACTTCTGAAAAACTCTGATTTAATAACCTCACATGTTTATCTTTGGAAAAAAACTCAGCTACATTGTCAGGTAGAAGTTTTAACATGGTCTACACTATGATTTAACAGTTCTGAGGATTTTTCATTATGGTTTTTTCTTTTTTTCCCTGCTTGAAATCACTTTGATCTAACTAATTTTTAAAAAATATATTTAGTTTGAAATCTTTGGATTTTTATCCTAATTCAGGAAAGAAAACAATAAAAATCACCATATCCAAATAGGAAACCATTTCCCAGCAGGAGCCATGGGCACCTAAGTCATTTCACTCAGATTTTTGCATTATGGCTGCAAATTCTTATACTGAAAACTCCAGACCAGTCAGGATTTTGCCATATTTAGAGGAGAAATATGACTTGGTTGCCTGTTTTCCCAGGACAGTGTCCTCCCAAAAAGGATGTTTGAGGTTTCCAGCAGGTGACTGTTATTGTTGTTCCAGCCTGAGTCACCTGAAGCATCACCTGACAGACTTACACAGGTCTGTGGGATGATGAAAAGACAGGAATTGATTTTTATTAACAGGTCTCATGAAGGGAAAAGGAGGTGAAGGCATCAGAAAGCATCTTGTCCTGTGTAGGTGAAGAAGGAGGATCCATATCATGAATATTTGCTGTCTTTTCACAATGAAAGTTTCAAATGGTGAGTACACTGGTGACACCAATGCCCGTCTTTTTCACTGTCCTTTCAGATCAGGGTTGTTGGAGAGGGGATGCAGCTTGTTCAGCCTGTTTATGTTACTCAGGTATTGGTGTCATATCTTCTGTTCCCTTTTCATCTGTGAAAGGATGGGAGGAATATGAATAGAAAACAGGGCCATGTCTCCTAAGTACATTGACAGGACTTGGCAACTCATCCTTCAGATCACATTACAAATGAGATTCAGCAAGTTTTTCAGCCTTTCCTGCTTCTCACAATCACTTGAGTTTGATACCCTTTTTATTGGAGACGTGTTTCTTTTGTAGCTTCTCTCTTCAAAGTCCTTGCCTGTTCCCCAAGTTCCTTCTCCATTTATTGCCTCTTATCAGGAATTCAGTGTGCTCTGGGGGGCTGTTTGCCTTTTCTCTTTGTTAGTCACAAAGTATCTGCTGTATTGGTTTTCCATCTCCAGAGTCTCTCAGGGCTCCTGGGAAGGACATGAAATATAAAATTGCCTGTGGGAGATCGGGACCCTCGTACCACGAACCAATATGATTTCGCAAGAGCCGTTTATTGTTTACATTACACTATTTTTATACATTTCTGCAGCTGTAGCTCACACAATCACAGATCTGATTGGATCTCTATGCTGTCCATGCTCTGCATGCACCTTCCAGAGACCCTGATTGGTTCAAGTCCAGGATGGTACCATCCTTCTTTGTATCTACTTTCTTGCCGTTTTGTTATCCCGTCTTCTGACAGCTTCTTTCCCAATTTAGAACAGTTTACATTTCTGTAGCTTCGACGAATTCTTGAGGTCTCTGATAAGGTAGCTGAACATAACTTGGCTGGGGCACTCTGACAGAATTGGAGTGCCTTACAACAATTACCCAGCTCTGTCTTTAGATCATGGTGGTAGTCCTCTAATCCCAATGCACAATATCAAGATACTTTGTTTTATGTAGATGAATGTTACCACCTGAAAGAAACCAAAGATTCCAACTCCAGCTCAGTAAGAGCAAGCTTTCATCCTTCCCATTACCAGGGATAAATTTGTGGTAAGGCATTTTGAGGGAACTTTAGTTTACCTGACAAGCTTGTAGCTTGCCAGAGGATGTGTTTTAGGATTATTTGCCTTGAAAGCTCTCTGGGGGAACACAAATTTAAAAAATTCCCCAGGGAAAGATTACCTTTAGGAAACTTACTAGAAAGCAAGCTTATTTTCTTAACTGAGAGGAAAGGTCTCTGCAAATACAAAGGTAACACTGATCCAGCCAAAGCACTAAAGAAGATAAAACTGGATTGTGTTTTGTCAGATATAACATTTATTCGTGACATATTTGGTAAAATAAGGAGATATGGTATTACATTGTTGTCCAAAGGCAAGGATTGCCTGTTACAGGCTTGTTGCCCTTCCACTTTGGTCATTTTCTTGGTTTGGCCTTGCTGCTCTTGCCCTTCCCACATATAATTTTTACTTGAATGCTATGAAAAAGTATTCCCCTTTTCACAGACACTAGCCTGAACTCAGGTTTGGGTCACACAGAGGAGGTAGGACTGCTGTTATTTCCTTATTTTCCTACCCCACAGATGTTCAAAGGCCCTCTCCTCATTGCCTGGAGGTCCTGCCCTCTGTAGGTGTCTTGGACTGGCCCAGCAGGGATAGGATCTGACCTGTGTTCCTGAGCAGGACACTTGGGATTTGGAGGGTGCTGAAGAGTTGGGTGATGGACAAGGGACATCTGGGGCATGAAACTAAACAAGAGTCCTGTTGTGCTGCTTTGCTGGGCTTATTTATGTAGGGGGCTCTGTGGAGATTTTCCTGTTCCCATTCCCTTTATGGTTTTGATTTTTCAATCAGTGGTTCCATGCTTCTGAGAATTTTCATGTTTCTGAGTGGAGAAGACTCAGTGTCCCCTGCTGGCCACCACAGTGTGACATTTGTTTTCCTACAACCTGAGATAGAAGCAGAGCTGAGGGAAGGAGCTTGTTTGGGTTTTGATTGTTTGTTTGGGGGGTGTTTTGTTTTGTTTTGTTTTTTGTTTTGAAAAGATATGTAGCTGGATTGATCCTGGCAGCAGGCACAGGACGTCTGCAGATGAAGCAGGCCCTGACAATCCTTTCCCATCTGTTCACCTGCATGTGCCCATGCTTTTATTTCTGAAGCAGGGATCACCTCTCTCTTCTGTCTGGGTACCTCTGGTGCTGGTAAGTGGTGATAATTCTGCTGTTCTGCAACAATCCAGAAAGTTCCTCTTCAAAATAAGTAGTTCTTCTCTCAGACATCAGGAGTGTTTCCAATGTCCTTGAGACTCTCCTTTGTTTTCTCCTCTGCTTTAGCTAATATTTATTTTTATTTCTGATTCTTTTTTGCAGCTGCCAGCAGAAGCCTCTGCAGCCTTGAGTCTTGAAAGTCAGATGTTGGTGTTATGAATCCTATTTTTGCTCTGAGTACCAGCAGGGCACCCACAGGCACTCTGAGATGGCTCCAGCTCATATTGTCCCTTGTTGTCATGTCTGTGTGCTAGAAAGAACATCTCTTCCTCTTGACTAACTTTCCTGTTGATTTTTTTTTCTTGTTTTCACATGACTTCTCTTTTTCTGGACTTAAGCCATTCAATAATAATTAACAAAGCAAATAATAGGCAATTACAGCCAATCTTCTCTTACGCTCCCTTCATTCTAAGGGGTTCTGGCATAAATATAAATAATATAATTACAGTGTAATCTATTTATGGATGAAGTTCCAAGTCCCACTGAGGACTTCCCAGTGGGAGTAGGGAAGGAGGAAGCCAAGCCCATCCATGTAAAGAAGCAGCACCATCAACACCATCCTATTGAAAGGAAATGTTGCAGTATCAGTCCCTATGGAGTTGCTGTTTTCTCCTCAAATATCCACCAGTAGTGGGACCTTGGCAGTCTCTCAGTGTTTTAAGTGCAGTACACGTAGAATTAGATTGATCTGGACATCATTAAAAAGTCAAATCTGCAGGCAGGAGATTGCTGGGATCTTGTCTTGCTCCCTGGCATTGACTGTGACTTCTGCTACTGATCTCCTTTTGAGATGACCCCCAGCCTTCAACACTCAGTGTCTAGCTCTTCAAAGGGTCTGCCTTCTAGATATATTGGATTGCTTTTATTGGTATTAAAATTAGAATAATTTCCCACAGGAAGCTGACCAGATGTCCTCATTTAATCAGAACAGATCCTTTTTCTTTTTCTGTGTAATATCCAGCTGTCCTATCACCTTTCAGAGCAGTCCCATTAATCCCCCTTGACTTGTAGCTGAGATTCCTGAAAGCTATTAAGAATTGCTCACTCGTAATTGCATCTCTGCTCCTTTCATCAGGAGTAAAACACGACTCAAAACTCAAGGAAATACTGGAGAGAGCCCAGAGTCCAGAACTTCTTTAATAAGAAAAGGAACTGATACTCTTATTGCAAGGGAATTCTTCAGTCCAGTCCCCAGTGTAAAAGATTTTTAAGAGTTCATTATGAAAGTATTTGTGGGTTATCTTTGATTTAGCTTGTGCACTGTTTTCTCAGGCTGTAGGAATGCAGTCAGACAGAAAGTGTATGGGAGGATAAATACACATTTTTACATACTGGAGTGTTGGAAGGCTGGTTTGACTTCAGCTTGGCAGTACAAGAAAGAAAGATTTCCTTAAGGATGATAGCCATTGTTGAAAATTCAGCTGATCCACAGACCCTGAGTAGCATGGAAACTAAACCCTTGTCTCTGCTAACAGCATAAACACCACAATTCAGTTGGAAGGATGTTTGAAGATATTTTTATTCCAGTCATAAGACCCTGGTACATTGTGTAGTATTTTTTATATTAAGTATTTTTTTAATATTTGGTTTATCTGTTTTCACCAGAATGGAATAAATTACTTTAGGATAAGCTGTGCTTTCACTTTTGGTGCAGTTTTAATCGAAACAGGATATTTAATTCATAAAAGTTCTTGGTGCACATAAGAGCTCAGACTGAAAAGGGGAAGAATAGGGCACAAAATCATGGGCAGCTCCCAGTGGGGTCACTCCCTATCCCACAGAAATCTGCCACTCTGCTCAGATATTTATTGTTCACCGTAATTATGACAAACATTTAAATCCTTTCAGTTGTTACTGAGATGCCCTGGGGGCTCATGTCCCAGGGTGTCTAATTTCCATTTGGCCAGATAGCCACAGTGGGCAGAATATGGATTAGATGTAAAGCCTTGGGTGACTTCCCACAGCAGCACCTTCTTTGCACTGCAATGGAAAAGTACATTCTTGTATATGGGAAGAGATTTTTGGATAAAGTTTGTTGTCTGTGTTGTTTGCAGCACAAACCAAATTCCTGGAACAGTTAATGAAAAGAAAGTGGGCCCTCGTTTGTTAGGAGTGCTATTGACCCGGGGGCTTTGATCCAGCCCAGAAATCTGGAGACATTCCTGTCAGTGACAGCAATCTGAGCAAGACAGCAATTTCTTTTTAGACGTTGTGGTTTGCAGAGTGCATTACAGCTGCTGTACATGGCTGTGATTAAGGTTGGACTTGATCTTGGAGGTTTTTTCCAGCCTTGAAGATTCCATGATTCTGTGACAGTCTGACACTCAGAAATGTGGCCAGAGGACAGAGTGAAGGCTCAGCTGCTCAGCCACACAAAGGAGGGCTCTCAGAAGGGACACTGAAACCTTTTTCCTCAGAGAAGGGGAAGAAATATTGTTCCAGAAAGCCTCTCTAAACAAAGTATTTATTGTGTGGTGGGGAAAACAAGAGTGTGCTGAAAAAACTTTAAAAGGACCTTTGATTGTCAAAAGCAACAAAGGCAAGGGAGGAGCATTGTCCCATGGATGAGGAGTCAGTCATGGTGTATTTTAAGCAGCCAGCAATAGATCCATTCATACCTAAAAATAGAGATCTGTGGATCTCCTCCAAAATCCATGAAAGCAAATGGGATTATTTTCATTGACCTTTGAGTTGGAAGACACAAATAGATGGGTTTTTTGTTTTTCTGCCTTCTGCTGGAGAAGAACAGGACATTTTGGGTTTTACAGCTCTTTTCTAGCTGACAGACTCTGTCTGCTGATGATTATGCCCAGACAGATCCCTCTCCACTCCCAATCTCAGGGAAAACAGTACTGCTGGAGCTAGGATGAGCTGAGAACAGGTGAATCATGCAAATGGCAGCCTCCAACACAGCTGAGGGAAAAGAAGAGGAAAATATTTTTATACAGAAAAACCAGCAGTTGGGATAACTCTGGTGTCACTGGGGGGCGGGGAGTGGTGAGAGAAGTCATTAAGGCACGAGATGAATCTTCAGCTACCTGCTCTGACTTTCTTTGTAACTTGTACTGTGAAGCCGTGCTCAGCAGTGAGCCTGGAGCTTGTGGCTGAGCAATGTGATGGCTGAGAAAGCTCTTTCCTTGATTTCAAAGCATCAGTGTATGTTTGAATGACACAAAGTGTCAAAAATGACCCAAAGCGACTCAATCCCATGTATGCAATCCTGCAGGGAAGGACCTGTCTCTCAGTGTGTTTACAGAAGGCTGTCCACTATGCAACCAGCAATCTCCTGCAGCGTTATTGCTGTATTGTAGTATTTTTATTCCTCCTTGTCCCAAAAAACTGTGCAGTGACTTTAGTGCCCTTGCACTAACAGGCTTAGGGCACACCATGGCTTGAGCAGAGAAAGGACAGATCCTGTGCTGGCTTCTCAAAATATTGACAATCTTCCCGCTTGGAGGTTGATCCCAGTCCTCCCATTTCCCTGCACTCTGTCTACATGGATGGCTGATCCTCCCTGTAAGAGGTGCCTGGAAAAGGTTTGGATCTATACACAGTGGTCCCTGGTTTGCTTGATATTTCAGTTCAATTGTTCTGTCCCTCTGGAAATATTTACCAGAGTCCTGGTATCCCAGCCAATCTCCAATGAATAGGAAACATCTCCAGATGTGCCTGAATCTGACCAGGTGGTTGTATTTGTCTTTAAAATCATTGCTGAACTGTTCTACTGACACCTCTTCACTTTTTTGATGCCCATTCTGCAAGAAGCAAAACATCAGCAGCAATGACAGGTCACGAAGCAACAATTTGTAGGGTAACTAGTTCAGGCTATGTATGTAATTCATCTCATCTTTTCCATATTCAAATCCAGTTTTATTATGTTTTTTGTTTGTTTGTTTTGTTTTTTCTTCTGAATGATTTTTAAAATCCTTTTGATTCACAGGAATGAAGAGCAATGTACCCAAGAAAAGATTTTTCTTTGAGACAGGAAGCACCAGGAAAGGGTGAATGCCCAGGGTCTTACACCAGAGCAGCTTTGGCTGAGTGATGAGGGTTGGACATCCAAGGAAATGAATGTAGTACACATCATACTTTCCCAATGAGTTAGCAGGACTTGTTTTTCCAAAAGCATTTTTGAAAATCAAAGGTTGTATTAGTTTAGGTAAAGCATTGGGCCTTAGTGTTGAGTGGAAGATGTCTTTTTTCAGTCTCTGGTTATGGCTTCATGCTCTGAAAGCTTTTTGCAACTCCAGGGGTAAGAGTTAGTTAAATAGACATACCTGGAATCCATCAATTGTTGCTTTTGCTGGAGGTGAATTCTGTGTTCATCTCCACTCTCTCACTTTTTAAAGTTTCCTGCAGCTGTGGTAGATTTCAGACACCATGTCCTTCCCTCTTTTATCCACAAACCCAGACTCAGCCATGCCCAGCGGTGCCAGAAATGGCTGTGTGGTGTGATACTGTGATTACTGAAGTGTGTCCTTCACCAAACCCATGCTCTATGTGAAGCAGTGCTGGGCTGTTTCCTCTCTCTATCCTCATAAAGGATGGTCCATCGTCTACCAGGTAACTACAGAGCCTGGTGAGAAAGGATTGATTGTCTCAAAAAGAAATCCCTTGATATGTGAGCCCAAAGCCTGATTCTTTTTATTTACTCTGGAAGGACCCACTTGATAGGGTATAAACCAAATGGAATTTATCTCACGCCTTGCTCTGTCCATATTCTTCTGCTCAGATTCTATCTATTCTGACTCTGAAAGCAGGACTTTGCTCATTAATACCGAGTTAATGTTTATCTGGCAGCATTTCAGTCTCCAGGCATAGCCAGTGCTGAGGGAAGAGCCAGGTGATGGTTTCCCTTCATGTTGCTGTGAGCTACGTATCCATACACCTCTTTCCTTTGCAGAGAGATAAGAGTTTGAGAGGAAAAAAAATATCTCTCATTTTTTTTGCCTGAGAATGAAAAGAGTATTTGAAGGTTTATTTAGCTATTTCTCATGAGAAAGAGTTGCTTTGAATTTTCAGCCAGCTCATGTCTCAAGCATTTCTTTGAAATTATGGGGTTTTCCTACAGCAAGTTACTGCTTATTCAGGAAAAGCTTAATTTGTGATGTGGCATTTTGATATTAGTGCCCAGCATTTTAGGAGAAACACGCTGTGCTGTGAAGCTTATTCTAAAAGTGTTAGTAATGCAAGAATTGCTAGGATGAAGGAATGGGGATCCAGGCCTTGGGAAGGGTATTCTCGCACTGTTAGGATGGATTAGGGAGATCTAGTCTTACATATTCACTTACTTTTCTCCTTGTCTTATCAGATACCATGCCACCTGCTCAGAGAGCCTTGTTTGCTGTTGAGCTGTCCCCAGGAACCTGGTTTGCCTCTCATTTCAATAATGTTTTAATCACCCTCCTTTGCAAATGGGGGCTATAAAGCACTCAGTGGTTTGCTGTGGTCCTGATGCTGCCTGGGGCCACTTTTCTGGTTTAGTTAATTCACTTCAACTGGTTTGTGAAGGCTGTCCAATGATAACATTCAGGTAACAAGAAAGAAATATCAGCTCTCCTTCCTGTACAACAGTGAGAGAACTCTGAGTTGGTAGTTAAAGAGTCACCCTGTGAACCTGTAGGATCCAGCACCGATTTGTAGCACCACCTTCAGCAAGCAGCCTTTGGTTTTACATGTCAGGGTAGCTCTTCACAAGGGTATCATGGATGCAGAGCTCTTGTGACCTTGGTCGGTGCTGTGGGAGGTCACCTCTTCAGGATTAAAGGGGTGGGTGGGAATCATGGAATTATAATGAACACTAACTTGTGAGACAACACTTGGAGGCTTTTTGTGATGCAGGGCTGAGCCTTTTGAATTCCAGCCAGCACTGCTGGTCATGCTCCTGACATGCCTCCGAGCTGATTCCATGGAGATTTCCTTGCATTTGGTGTAGAATGCTGCTCTCAGATGGTGTTTCACATTCTCATGACTTCAGCCTGCCTGTTCTGAAATGCCAGCGTGCCTGCTGCTTGCTCCTGTGTGCTCCAGTGGCTCAGCAATGCTGTTCCCTGCCTGGCGTGGCATTTCCCTCTGTTCTCAGGGATACGATGTCAGCTTAGCTGTCCCGAGTCTCTGTGTCCTGAAAGCCTATTTCCTCATCACTTGTCAAGCCACACCTGCCTTTTCTCCTCCTCCTCCTACCCCAGACTTTCTCACTCCTTTTTTGTGATGTTGTTAAACTTTAAATCTTCACTAGGACTCGAAGCTGAAGCAAAGGTGGTTGAAGGAGGGAGGGAAAGGATATATTCATTCAATTACAGGGATTCCCTAAACAAAAAAAAAGGAATATTTATCACTATAGTTCTGCAATTTCAGCATGGCAAAGATGATTCTCTTCTTTCAGCATGAGACAGATTTTTCAGAGCTTTAACGGCAAATTAAACATGCCCTTTAGGATATGTGATTGCACAAAATATGCTGGTGTTTTTCTGCTGGAAAAAGTTTTCTGTGGTCTTTGCAACAGTTTTTTTCTGACTCAAGTTCACAGCGCTCAGGAAGCTCTAACTGTGAAAGGAAGGCAAACTGCCACTTGAAGGAAAAGGAAATAAGCGTAACAGAGAACCTGAGAGAACCCAATTCTGCATTCAGGACAGTGCTTAGGTACTTTGGTGTGGTAGCAGAATTTCTTCTTGATGAGGGAGGACACATTAGTCAGGTCCCTTAGTAACCTACCCAGTGTCCTTCCTTATCAAGTTTTCTACCACACGTGTTTATTTACCAAGTATCCTTCCTAATCAGGTTTTCCACCACACATATTTATTTACTGCACCTCTCTTCTACACCCCTGTCCTGTGAGCAAGATTTTCTGTTGCAGAACTTTCTATTTAATGCTGGACTGCCCCAGCTCATGTGTAAAACTTCTCTCCTTACCTCTGAAATGCCTCTGTTGCACATTTTCTTGTGCCACTGATTTCTTTGGCTGGACAAGCTGAGGCACCAAGGGGAATATATGACTTAAGACCCTGCAGGGAGACAGTAGCACATGAAGAAGTGAAGATAGCACAAGTCTTGTCTCCAACACTAAAACAATGAGAATATACACTGTGTTTCATGCCACAAAAAGGTGATGGTGAGAGCTGCTACCAGAAAAAGAACAATTTAGGGTGTATTTATCCCCTGACATTTTGAATGTTCTCTTTCCATATGTAAGAGATGTAAGTGGGATTCTAGCTCGTGTATCCAGGCTGCAATGTGTCAAATGTAAGAGGAAATTGCAACAGTCTGATGCTGAAATGACGATGAATGTGTGGGAAAATTGTGAGAACTCAGACCTCGCTGCTGAGATCCCATTTACTCAGTGTACACACCATGCCCTTTATTATATCTATTTTTATATTAATTAAATCTCTATTTTTTTTCCAGCCTGTGATACAGGTTATTGACCTTCAGCATTTGTACAGGCTGATAACAAAGGACAACTACAGATCCAAATGATTAATCAGTACCTCCTATGCCCATTGACCAATTGTTGATTTTGCAAAACATCTTAATCTGTAACATGACAGATATGGTTTGTTTGATATGATAGCTTTGAAAGTAAAGTGCTTTAGTGCTCAGTGCTCTGCAGCTTTAAATTCTCATTTAAATGCTTGTTTTGTCCCCGGAAGGCCACAGCCTTTACCCCTTGAGGCAGAGACTTTGTCCTCTTTCATGAGCCACTTCATTTTTCTCATTTCTTTTGATTCCTTTAGCTGGAACTTTCAATTTTCAGTCTGTGGAAGAACAAAATTCTAGCATTAAACATTAAATCACATTCCACCTTCATTTCTGAGTAATGCTTTTTTGATTCAAATAAATAACTTTATTTGAAACAAGGAACAGAAACAATATGATACTTCAGGTAAATATTACTGGGATCAATGGAGCAAAATAAACCGGTATTTGCTACAGACCCTGAATTTGACTTTTTAAAAATTTTCACTACAACAGTTTCTCATTTGTGATCTCAGGCCAATCATCTCAGTTCTGCTGTGATAAGACAGGGTTCCTATCTTTCTCCTGGTATCTTCTTCTGTCCTTTTGGTGATTTTGGACAAAAATAGGCAGAGAGACATTGGAGAGAAAGGGAAAGGATGATGCCAGCTGTTATGCTGCGACTGTGTTAGCTTCATTGACTTAGGAAATCCTGTTTAAAAATTATTCTGGCTCAGCCTGGACACACAGATAACTCCTTGCAGAAGTGTAAAAGTTCAATCTATCCTACCAGTGTTAGAAAGTCAGAACATATTGGCATCTCAGTAAACCCTTGGATTAGAATTTTAAATGGAATTTAGGTAGTTCATTATCCAAAGTCATGGTTAAAAATATTTAACCATTCCCAGCCCTAATTTCCCTAAAATATTTGTGGCATTTAGAAAGCCTAGCCTGTGAAAGAGGTTCTGTGATGCACCTGAGGAGGTACCTGAGTACCTTTAAGAAACTGGGACCACATCTCTCTTTGGAAAACAATTCTTGGACATGTGGCCTGTGACCCTTCCCATTGTCAGGAATACACTTTCTGGATGAAACAGATCCTGGATGCTTTCCCACAGAACTGGGAAATGGTAATGGAAAACTGGGTAATAGAAATTAGCCAAAACTGGCTAATGGAAAAGGAATCAGGCTTAAAGACTCTGCAACAACCAATAGGATGCTCTGAGGCAAATCAGTGGGCCATGTTTGTTGTAATTCACTATAAAACTTTGATCCTTCTGGGCATAAATATTATCCCACAGAATATTAATAGCATGTCCAGCCTTGTTTCCCGGTGCTGCTCTGTTAATTCACATCTCATTAGTTCCTTGCCTTTCTCTTCCTTGTCTTCCTCCTCTGGTGGAAGGGCTGGATTTCTGCCTCCCAAATGGGCTGGGTACGTTGGAGCCTGACTCTGTCTGTGCAGGGTATTCTGCTATTCAACGTCATCCGGCCAGCTTTCCCAAACTCTGCATTCCTTCTCTTCTGGTTTCCCACTGCTCTTCTCCCTCCTTCTGCCAGATGCTGCCTCATTCTGGGCCTGACTTGAGGATATTCAGTCTGATTTGCATCCCACAGCTGTTATTTGATCTCAGTTCCCCTCTTTTCTCCCTCCTCCCCCTCCCAGTTTTGATCTAGTTCCAGAGTTTCATTATCAAATTCATTTGTTCTGGTAGACCTTTAATTTCTTCATCTTTTATTAGGCCTTATGGGAATTGTTTTCTCACTTTGGAGCTTAGTGATGGTTTCTTTTCCCATTTAATATGTCCAGGCTGCCAGGCACTCGTACCAGACTCCACCTCAGCCTCCAGCAGGCCATGGTTGTTTTATCTGGCTTTTCCCAGCAGTTGTTTGGCTCAGAACCAAGAACGCAGCAGTGCACCAATGCCCGTGTGACGTCTGCCACTGACAATGGGGGCACAATTACCAGCTCACTTCAGAGATTGTCACCCTCAAAACTCTGCCTTTCTCTGCATATGGCTGGACATGGTTCATTTGTGAGGTTTGCTTTGGGGACAGGCAGGAGAGGTTACACTTCCTGCAGCAAAAAACACGCTCAGCTGTCTTTTTGCCATGTTCCAATCTCAGGAATCCAAAGTGCCGTCTTGGTTGTGACTTAATGCTGGCAAACCCTAACAGCAGCAAGCTGAGGGGTCTCAGTTTTCTGTACAGGCACAGGGGCTCGGTTTCTAATCCTCTTGTGTCCTAGTTCATAGTCGTAGTCCTTAGTTTGTGTGGTTTTTTCTTCACCCAGGGCTCCTAGGTACTGTGTAACACAGGTGTAGTCTACAAGGAATTGTAATGAGTAACTTCTGCTTGAATGAAAAGGATGGTGACTACACACTTGAAAAAGTTGCAGTTTGAGTTGCATCTTACCCAATGAAGATGTAATTACTTAGGTGTCTTGAGTTCTTCAGAAATATTGTGGTCTATTAAGAGTAGTAGGCCAATACTTATTAAGAGTAAGTATTACTTGGACATACAACAGGAGAAAGTGTTGCTATGCATGTGGCACTGGGCACTGAAACAGAACAGTCAGAGGACTGGTGGACAGGCCTCCAGAACAGAGGTTTAATTCTCACCCCTGATTATGGCTAGTCCCCATGATTCTAAGTGTTACTGGTTTATATGTTTGAAGTTCATTGATTTACTTGTTCTCCACCCAGTTTTATGTATGAGTTCATGTTTATGTATTTCCCCTAGTTGCATATGTATGATTTCTATAAAGTTCTCCCTTCTTCGATACCCCATTGGTTAGTTCATGTAACCCTCCCCTAAGTTATCCCCATTGGTTGTTCTCCTGTTGACTCCTCCCCCTTAGTCAATCCCCATTGGCTGTTACCCTTCGCGCCACCCCGTTTCCCCGAGTGTAAGATCCTCGGACCCATCAATTCCCTTGCCTTTTGTCACTGGACCTTTCATGTGCAATAAACCAGCTGGAAACGTGTTGGGGTTTTAAAAAGGGGTTCTCCAGTTTTTTTTCCTTTTTCCCTTAAAGAATTTTTCCCCTTATGTGTTGCTAGGAAACAAATTGCTGAGTACTTAAGAGAGACAAAAGACCTGGCCAGAGGGACAGGTCCAGGTGGCTGCCCTCTTTTATCTGGGATTTTATCATGAAAAATGAGAGGCCACGAGATTTGAACTGAATAAAAGACGGTAGATAGAACCCCTATCTCTCTTGCTCTTCCGGCATTGGAGTGGAGCGTGGCTGCTCTCGTGGTGCGGGGCATTCATCGCTTTGCACTCTTGCTGTCGGAAAAGCCTGGGATTCCAAGCCCGCCTTTCCCTGCCC
>VZRO01008074.1:239073-255844 GCA_013397915.1 Daphoenositta chrysoptera
GGGTTATTGCCATAGCTAGTGTTGGGTGTTTGCCTTGTTTTATACATACATACACATATATATATATATATATATGTGTATTAGTAAAGAGCTGTTATTCCTATTCCTCATATCTTTGCCTGAAAGCCCTTAATTTCGAAATTATAATAATTCGGAGGGAAGGAGGTTGCATTCTCCATTCCAAGGGAGGCTCCTGCCTTCCTTAACAGATACCTGTCTTTTCAAACCAAGACAAACCCATACAAAAGACCCCTCTCTAATCATTTGCTTCTGCTGATGCCTTTGCACCACCTGTGTTTGGGGCTTGCTCCTAGGGTAGGAGGCAGCTTTGCTGCTTGCTGCAGCTGAAGCCAAGGATGTCTGCAGCTGGATGCTGTGAGCCTCGGGCAGCCTCTACAGTGTCAATAAAGCAGGAGTGGGAGAAGGCAAGAAGGTGGACACACTGATCACGTGAATGATGTGGTTTTTCTTTTTTCCCCCCATGTAAATGGTATGGATTTCTCTAAAGATTAATTATCTATATTTAGAGCTTCTTGGAGAATAGGATCCCCTTTTATCTTTTTTCTTTTTTTTTTTCCCTGGGGAAATGTAGGGAATGTGGAGATTTCCAAGCTTCTTTACAAATCAGTCTTATATTGATGTCTTTCAGGTGTTGAGTGCTGCCCACACTTGGGTAGCAAGGTCATCGTGGGGAGACCTCATAGCAGCCTTCTGGTATTTGAAGGCGCCTCCAAGGATGCTGGAGAGGGACTTTTCATCAGGAACTGTAGTGACAGGGCAAAGGGGAATGACTTCAGACTTACAGAGAGGAGGTTTAGATGGGATATCAGGAAGAAATTGTTCCCTGTGAAGGTGGTGAGGCCCTGGCACAGGTTGCCCAGAGAAGCTGTGGCTGCCCCACCCCTGGAAGTGTCCAAGACCAGGCTGGATGGGGCTCAGAGCAACCTGGATTAGTGGAAGAATTTCTTCCTAATATCCAATCTAACCCTCCTCTCTGTCAGTGTGAAGCCATTCCCCCTTGTCCTGTCACTTCAGACCCTTGTCAAGAGTCTTTCTGCATCATTCCTGTAGGCTCCCTTTAGGTCCTGGAAGGCCACAATGAGGTCATCTTCTCCAGGATGAACAATCCCAATTCTCTCAGCCTTTCCTCAAAGGAGAGGTGTTTCATCCCTCTAATAAACTTGGTGTTTTATTCTGTGATTTTGGAAAGCTGGTTTTGGCTGGGGTAGGGTTAATTTTATCCCCAGTGGCTGGAATGGGGCTGTGTTTTGGATTTCTGCTGCACACAGGTTTGATAACACAGACATGTTGTTATCATGCTGAGCAGGGACTGCACGGAGCCAAGACCTTTCCTGTTTTTCGTACTGCCAGGCTGGTGAAGGAAGTTGGGGGTGCTTGGGGAGTTGGGAGGAGACACAGCTAGGACAGGGGACCCCAACTGACCAAAGGACATTCCAGACCATCTGTCATCGTGGTCAGTAAATAAAAGGGAGGGGAGAAGGAGTAAGGGTGAAGTATTTGGGGTGATGGCATTTTGTCTTCCCAAATATGTGTGATGGAGCCTTGCCCTCCTGGAGGTGGCTGAACACCTGCCTGCCCATGGGGAGGGGTGAAAGAATTCCTTGTTTTACTTTATTTGTGCACACAGCTTTTGCTTTCCCTGTTAACTGTCTTTGTCTCAACCCATGAATTTCTCACTTTTACCTTTCTGATCCTCTCTCTGATTTCTCTGGTGAGGGGATGAGCGAGCGGCTGCTGGCTGGGGTTAAACCATGACAGGAAAAGGGACAGGGGACCTTGACACACCAAGGAGCAGATCAGAAATCCGGCTTCGGGCTAGATGGAAAGAAACAACTTTTCCTCATTGAGGCAGTTGCATTCTGTTATGTGTTTGTTGGGACAGTTAAACAAACCCCATAACTTTTGTGATTGAAAATCTTTGTTGTCCCTCATTTTTTATTTTAAGGGGAGGAGGAAGGACTTCTGTCCCCAGACTCTGGCTGTGTAAAGGAACAGGTTGTGGGGTTATGTGCACACTGTATGGACCACAGAGTTCAGCCAGGCATCTCCATTCTTATATGAGGATATAGGCACATGGAACAACCAAGAAGTCCAGCAAGGCCTCACAACACCTTATGTTGTCAGTAACAGTATTTTAAACCAAAACTTATTGCATTCTTAGCAAAGGAAAAAAAAGTTTTTAAAATCACAGTTCCAGTGAAAACCTTTCCCCAAGTTATCACATTTAGTTGTGTTTACTTGGTGCAACGTAACCTTTCCTAACAAGACTTAGGTGCATGGAGAAAAACAAATCATTTTCACAGAGCATTGATGCAAGGAAATAAATTAATTTTGAACAATCTGTAGCAATGAGTTATCTGGACAGGGCCTGTGCAGTGCGAAGCCTTACTCACAGGATTAAGTGTTTTGTTACAGTAAAGTGTCAGTGTTCTGGCCTGAGAGGAACTGTCTCATGCCTGAGAGGCCACCTAAAAAACAGAGATTAAACAAGAATAAGAGAATAAAGCTAGGTATTTATTTGAAGGGCCTTCAAAGGTACACCCTGGGTAGGCCAAAGGCAACACCCAAGATGGACCCTTAATCATGGGTTCTTCACACTTTTATAAGTTTGCTTCATTTGCATATCAGGGTTAATTCTCCAATTAAAGCTTCAGTTAATGATGTAATTTCCCCAAGATCACCCCCCATTCTAAGATGTTGGTTTACACATTTTGGGCCCAGGACAATCTGGGTGTCCTTGGAGAGCAGGCCCGGAGAGGCTTTGTTATGTCTAGCTGGGATGAGAACAGAAGTCAGCAGGCCACAAGACACTTCAGAGCTACACACTAGGCAATACAGGATTTGAAAAATATAAAAGTTAAAACCTAAGGCATCAGTCTGTGCTTGGTTTGGTTACTGTGGGGTTTCCTTTTGGTTTCCTCAGTGTGATTTGACATATCAGACTTCCAGCTCCTCAAACTGATCTCCCTCCCAAGAGATCTCTTTTGTTCAGCAGCCTAAGGAGAAGTGCAGCTAAAGGATTGTCACTTTCAGGAGGTGCCTGTCTCTATCCATTAAAATAAGTTAGACCCTCAGAATTTCTCCAGCTTTTCTTCATGCCTTCCTAAGTGCTCTTCCATTCTTTGCCTACAGTCTTGCAGGTTCTCCTTAGTATTTCCCAGTTTCATATTCAGCTTCAGTACTTGGCTCCAGGTTTGGGAGTGGATTGGCTCAGAGAACTGAGAAAGGTGGCACAGCTTTTTTCTGGTACAAAAAGGGTTCTTAGTTTGTAGCTTTTTTATCTGGAATGATTTAAAAGGATGATTAATTCAGACAAAGGTCTCAAACACAGTTACAGCAACATTTGTGTTAAACAAGGAAACCCCCCCTTACAAATAAGGAATTTTGTGTGTCTTGTATCCCATTTACTTCTCGAATGAACTTTCCCCTTCCCCTAATCTTGTTAAGAGGGTGAAACAAGCCTAATTAATATATTCTACACTTCGTTTGTTCTGGCAAAATGAACAGGATTTGTGCTGAAGTTCCCTGGAAGTTTTCAGAAAAGCTGCTTTCAGTTCAACTGGTGGCAAGGCTCAGCAACGCTGATGGGTGATGGTAGCTCAGAATAGCTCTGCAGGTACTTGAGACCCTTCTTGGGAGGAGCAAAAGCTTTGAACTAAGTGTAATTCCCAGCCTCTCTTGTTCTGCTGATCTTTCCTTGGAAGTCTAAGACAATAAAAAATGGTGAAAAACATCTCTGAAAGTAACTATTATTTTCTCAATTACATCTTAATCTATAAAATCATTGAAAATCAGACAAATGTATCACAAAGTTCAGATATTCTAATCATGAATTTGAGCAAATAACAGTCACAATTGCAACTGCCTGAAAATCAATGGATTAAGTAGGAAATTGGGGAGATCTGTCACTTAGCTAAGACATCAAATTAGTATAATCATGTTAATAATCATGTAATGAAAGTAACAGACCATGAAGACAGATCTGTAAAACACAAATCTCTAGAGAAGACACTTTCCCATTTAATGCTAAACCTTTGACAGGAACATTTTCAGCAAAATGAATGACTGAATTAATTAAACAGTTTTAACATCAAACCCAAACTTGTTTACCCAAGAGTACTTGAAGCAGATGTAGACTCCTGGGTCTCTATGCATCAAATATGATATGGTTGATATGACGTCTCTCAATTTACTTGCTTTTTGATCCCATAGTTTTTAGGTAATTTCACTTCCTCCTGTAGAGTACAGCATGGCCTTTGCCAGATCTTTTCCCTGCCAGATGCCTGGCAATTTTGAAAGCAGGGATTGCATAGCTTACAAGTTTAGGAAATGGTGACAGATGTCTTTTTCATAAGATCTCGTCTGTGTGTGCTCAGACACATGCTTAGAACTTCAAAAACGTCAGAGAGAACAGTAACGGGGGACAGTCCAACCTGTAGGAAAACAGGAAAAAATACACAAATAGTTCCTTAGAATCAGAGGAAAGATTAATTCCTCGATTTTCAGTCTTTGGATGTTTGTGGGGCAGGCAGTTGTCAGACATCACCTGTTCATTACTCACCTTGTGCTGATGGCATTATTTGGAGTGCCCAGGCTGGTTGAGTCACTGCTTCATCTTCTCTTTCCAAGCTCAAAAAGCAGGAGTCACTCTTTGCTGGTGCTGCAATGGCCTGGAAAAGAAGATCACCATCTTCTGCCTTCAGCTGAGCCCTCAAGGCAGTGATTGTGACTTGTCCTGCCCTGCAGCCCCTCTGCCCAAGGTGTGCCCAGTGAACCAGGAGGTGCAGATCCCTACAGCTCTCCCCTTTCCCTTTGTTATCGTGCTTGTCCTCCTCATGGGCCAGCTGGGAAAACCTCACTAAGCCTGGCAGCTCCTTTTTAACATCCCCTCTTACAGCCACAAGCCATGGAGGCTCTCAAAATAAACAAGGAGTGGGATAAACAGGAGGTGAACTTACGGAAGCTGCCTCAGCCCCCAGCTCTGGGCACCACTTGACACCAGCACAGTCCTTTTCCCTCACCCACATTCTCAAATTTAAGAGTCTTGACATGTCCTGGGTTGTGGCTTATGCTCCAGTCAGTGGTTGCTGCTCCTTATCCATGCTTCTACATCTCCATACATTTTTCATATACACTCTTGTTACTCCTAAAATAGATACAGATGCATTTTGGGAGCTGTCACAACCCCTGTTTTACCAGGCAATGAATTAGAGAATTAATCACTTGCAGCTTTAGGCAGTACAGGGATACAGAGTCACTCCTACCAATTTGCTAGCCAAGAAACAAAGTGCTAATTTAGGCCCCTAGCTATATAAAGTCCACACAAGGTAAAGAAGAGTAAAACATATGTGAACACAGAGTCTGACTCCACTGCAAATTACGAGTTTGATGGTACATGAGGTAAATGTACCTCAGTTACTGAATGTCTTTTTGCATAAGAAGAGTACAAATTCTAAAGTGTTATTTAATGTATTAGTGTATTCCTAATAAAGTCTGACTGTAACAAACCAGTGTGTTAAATGAAGTGCTTCAGAGATGAATCAGTACAGGAAACCAAAAATTTTCTGTGAATTTTTTGATGCAGGACATACGGGACTCACCTTTTGAAACATTACGGCTTTTTAGATTGGCTGAAATTGCCTTTCCTGAATTGCTAGTCAATTCAGAAGGATGTTCCCTAATATTTATTAATTCAGTTCCTACATTTTTGGCCCCATTTAGGATATAAATTAGTTCTCACTACAGCATGTTATATTACATTATCAGCATTACTTTTGCTAAAAGCTGAATGCAAAACCCTCTTAAGTTCTTGAGCTTTTCTCACATTAAGTCATGGATTTGCTTAATCTGGTACAAAATAATTCCTTCCATCTCTAGCACTGTCATGGCTCAGTGCTGCTGGGATTATCTGTCAGAGGAAGAAAGGAGCATTTCCTTTTCAGACATCTCCAATCACTTTTCAATCTTTAAAGATCCTCCTCTGAGGCTCCTGATGCAACAAAATACCACATCAAGGCCCCACTGTGGGTTGTTTTGAACTTTTTTTAGAAATTATTAAGCTGGTTTTATGTTACTAAAATAACCTAATCAGTCAAAACAGTAGTTTTACATTATGTTGATGTTTCCAGCTAAGGGCTCAGTCAAAGGGCATTGCACCTGCTGATCCAGCAGCCTGGATAGAAATGGGATTAAGGCATGAAAGAGGAACTGCAAGGAGGAAGATGTTCAAGGAAGGGGTTCAGCCATCCTGTTTAATGCACTAAGGGAGGCCATGAAATCCCAGCACACTGCAGGTGGACGGAATTGGCCCCTGCCATTCTGCAGCTTCATGGTGAAGGCAGGCTGGGCTCTGTATTGAATTTGCAATCTTGAGTTGTCCCCTGTGGCTGGCAGGGGTGGCTGAGCCATAGAGGGCACACTCTGCTCCCTTTTCCCAAGGATCCAAGATGTGCTTCTTTCCCTCCCCCCTGCTTTTGACTGGCTCCTCTTCAGAACGGATTTAGCACCTGCTAAATCAGCTGGGTGTGCCCCAGTGGGACTGGGCCATCCCAGCTCTGATCCATTTCTTTCCTAAGGTGGAGATGGAGCACTGAGCTCCATGAAAGGTAAAGGCGTGGGATGTGCTGCTGGCCTGGAGAGCATGGCTGCCAGCCCTGCATGTCCTGTCCCTGGTGCCCCCGTTACCACCCCCGCTCAGCTTTTCATGGCCACTGAAGGCATCTCCATTACTCATCTGAAGTCTGGGAAAGAAGGCAGTAAACAAAATTTGATCAGGAGGTATGGGATGAACACCTACTTTCCCAAATGCATTGTTACAGTACACAGGAGGTGGTGGGAAAAAATAGATCGGACAGAAATGCTGGTGAAAATTATGTTTCCTTTTTCGGTCTGCTCTGAGGAGATGTAAATATCCTGGTGTGGTGCTTGATCACAGAGTTTAGCACAGTCTTTTCACTCTGTCTTGTAACAATCGGCTGTTTTTCAATTTAAAAGATATTTGCCCATTACCCTGAGTATGAGACTGCAGGTACATTTGTAGCCCTGGCTGAAGACTTTTACCATTGAATGACCACAAACTGTTCCTGCTAATAATGTACTTTTACTCTTAACATTTTACAACAATATGGACACAAATTGAATCCCAGGTGCTCACGGCCCATCTGCAAAGTTGGGACTATACAAATCAAGTTTTGCATACAGAAAGTGCAAGGACAGCTGAGCCACAGCTCCACGGGACACTTGTCTTCTGAGCTCCACAGAAAGGTGTTCAAGCCTACCTAAAGATGCTTGAGATGTGGGATTTAGTGCAAAAGATGAGCACGTTCCTTCTCTGGCCTGCCTTTCAAATGTAGAAGGAGTCACATGCAGTATATTACGCTTTGTCTCATTTCTCTCTACCTCCATTTCCAGGAGTTTTTACTTAGCTGGATTGAACAGAGAACAATTTCTAGCCTGGCACAATTTCCTGGTTCTGCCCCTTTCAGCTGCAGCCGTCCTATGTTTCTCCTTTGAGCCCCAGCAGGCCAGGCCCACATGTGTGGACATGGGGTGTAGCACAGTGGTGCTCTGCTCTGTGTCACTTTGCACTTTCGTCCAGCTCTCAGAGGTGCTGAAAGTGCTGTAAGCACATGAGGTATCCCACTGACCTCAACTGTGCTTGTTTCCTGTTTCAAGACTGCTTTTTATTGCCAAGTAGTGTAAAAAAACCACATTAGAATAAATGAGATGCAGGTCATAGATTTATGGATACAATACTAAAGCTAACAAAATTAATATACCACAGCTAAATAAATTAATCTAAAAATACCCTTTCAGTTCACCTGGCACAGAATTATGTGCAGATGAGACCAAACAATATGCTCTTTATGACAAATGGGCACTTCTTTTTCTACCTGTAAATTTACAGCACTTTGGACCTTGTTTGTGTGATGCTGATTTAAACTGAACTGGTGAAACAAGCTCAACATCGATGTGATTAAATGAATGCTAATGAATGCTCACGCTGTCCCGGTTTAATGGCATTTGTTTTATTTTATCTGAATTTAAAAATTATTTATCTAAAGTCACACCTTCAAAGGGCTGAAATAAAGCTTTGTTTGTTTTGTCGGTTTGGGTTTTTTGGATTTTTTTGAGGCTTCCCTATGAACACTTCACAGTCAGCTGCAGTGTTTTATGATGCTGTTGCCCCTTCCCTGAAGGATTTCCCCACCACATGCATTGGTCAGAACACACTTGCTCTTCTCAGACACTCCAGGGAAATTCTGCCTCTTTGTGTGCATCTTGTAGGGAAGTGGCAGCACTGGAAGTTGCCCTGAAGCATGTGAGAAATGCTCCCACACGCCATTCCCCAGACACTGCTGTGAAAGCAGGGACTTGGCCAGGACACCTCTAACAAACAACAAAGGTCCGTGACATCTTGACATAGTGCAGCTGCTTCCTACTGAAATGTGAGTCCAAGACTTTGCTATATCAGTTTTTAAACTGATTGAATTGGTATCTGCAGTTTCCTGGGTAGACAATGCCTCACTCGTAAATCCAAACAAATCTGGCAAAAGAGGGGGATGTCAGTGTCTCACTGATAAACTCTGAACCTTTTCTCACATGCTGTGTGTTTGAATTACAGTAAAAGAAATGTTAGATATATAAAGGGAAAAAAAAAAAAAAGAGCACAATCTTCCCCCCTGCCCCAAACTGCAAACAAAGAAACCTTCCCATGTATATTTGAGAAAGTAAACTCTGAAATGCTTTCTGGATGATTTAAGAGAAATAATGTCCTCAGGAATGGTCACTTCTCTGGTGAGACATTTCACTGATGCCAGGATTCACTTTGTGCTTTGGAAAGTCTGTTTGAAAACGGATTGTTTTTTCCCTGTGTTTTAAAGCGATTTTTAGTACCCCCATGAGAAATAACACTAATAATTACTTTTCCAGTGCTCCAGGATGAAGGGGCATCAAAGTGACTGACTATTCATAGTGGGTATTTTTTGTTTTCCATCCTTTTAATTCATGGTGTAATTCTTGTTATAGAGGCATCACTGAAGATTTGTAACATACAAAATGCTACAGGCAGGGAAGGGACACAGATTTTTCTCTAACCCAGTTGCTGAATATTGCATTTAAATGCCTCATGTGACCATGGCTGTGTTTTATAAGTGCAGCTTCTCATGGAGGGTGAGGTGAAAGGTATATGCCCAGCAATGTTAGTGCTTCATGTAGAGAGCTCAATGCTTTGTGAGGAGGACAAGGGTTAAATCCCTCTTCTTTCCTCTCTGGAGTTGGAGGGGTAGAAGGATCTTCCCACAAGACCCCAGGAAAAGCTCTGAGAGGAGCTCAGGTCTATGTAGGACCATGGAAGTCCCAGTGATAACACAATTTAAAGAAGCCTAACTGTGGACATAGCCAATTATACTCACTTCTATGAGTACCGATTAAGATATAGACATAATTAATAAATCAGAATTAACTTGTTAGGGAAAGCATATTTGAAGCCTTGTCACACTCACGGAGACATTTAAAGTGTCCACTCCTTCTGCTTAGTTGTGTTACTAAAATTCCATGTTGCACCATAAAGTAAAAACACGGGGTTTGATCATTCTTGTTTTTTCTCAAGCAGGTATTTGCCATTTATTTGTCTGTAGTCTCTTAGCTATTTCTAGAACAGGCTGTATGCTATAATTTTCATGTGAAAAGCAGGGTTGAAGGTCCACAGGGGGCCAGAGAAACTCCTCCTGGGGCTGAGAACAGCCAAGGACAGATCTAAATAAGCCCTCGGAGGTCACGGTGCAGTCCGAGGGTGAAAAGGAACACGATCCTTGGCCTGCCTATCACTGAAACACATTTTTTGCCACTCTAACCTTGCTCTGAGGGGGTGGAAGTAGATGGGGCAGGCATGGGGGAGGTGCCAGGGTTCCAAATCCAGGCAAGGCAAGGGAAGAGCACACCAGGTTTTCTCCAGGATACACAAATATTAGGGCTGGCGGAGTCACAAGGCTGGCTTTGTTGATTTAATACTATTCAGCTGTTCCCTGTTTCCATGTAACCCTACACCTTTCCTAGTAAAACTATTTATTATCCCATATTAATAATAGCAGTGTTTTTTCAAAGTCACCTACCACGACCTGTCCTCACATCCAGGTCTCAGACTCTCTCGTGGGATTCTGGGAAGGAATTGTCTTATCTTGCCCAATGATTTCAAGTTTTATGAGGCGGCATAAAACACTGCCTGTGCGATGTTTCTGCCCCTAAACCAGAGCTCCCATTTGGCTGTGAAAGCCTCGCAGCACAGAATGTTCTTTGTCATTGACCCAGTGATTCTCAATAGAAGTTGCTTGTCCTCATTACAGCCAGGGAGTAGCATCTCTTAGCAGGAAATAAACCACACAGAGCTTGGACAGCCCAAACTAGTCAGAAAATTTAGGATTATTTGTGATGGCTGTGACAGGACACTGAATTATGTGTGTCTGGTATGTCATTAATTCCCAGTTCACCTTTTTTTCTTTTTTTAAAATCAATTTATTTGGGGATTTACTGGAAGACATTAAAGTTTTTGGCTTTTTTTTTTTTTTTTTTGCCTGTATGTATGTGCTGCTTTTCTTCAGAGTGTGGACTACTTGGGCTAAAACACAGCAGTCAGACTATCCTTTATAGGTTCACTTCAAGTAAATTATTCCCTATTCATTCAATTGGACAGCAATTTGATTTAGGTACATTTTTGGTTATGTAAAATACCTGTCATGATTAAAGTTATGGATTAAGAGATTTTCCTCTTTGGCTTGTTTAACTAGGCATTCCTTATTTGAAACTAGGGTTTGACATCTCTAGCTAGGAGCATTTTCTAATTAAAGATAATATTCTTTTGAGGTCAGGCATGTATTAGTAGCCTTCAAACTAAAATTTAAAAAAAACCTACAACAAAACAAACAACAAATCCCCAACATGTTAGTCTAACAGTATATTAAGAGGATGTCTTTTGTTTAGGAAAATGCATTAAGTGCTTCAGAAAAGAAAATGTTTATTTCTGTGTTTGAACTGGATATATTATTCAGATCTTATATGCACATTTATATACCATGATTTAGCATTCTGGTGAAGCTGTACTCTCAGGAAAACAGGGTAGAAGGATAATCCAGGTTCAGAATAAAACTATTAGCCAATTTATCTTGTGTAATGCAAAATCTGTTTGAGAAAATCCTTTTTGACTTCTTGAAGATGGACTTCTTTTTCATGAGCAATTTTTAAGTAGAAACAATCTCTCCTGATGGAAAGTAAAGTACCTCCACATTATTACAACAGACTGAAAACCCACAAAAAATGAAGCAAAAAAGGGAAAAAACAAACCCCCAAAGAGTTGGATTTTTACATCATGATCCCAGTGAAACAGTTGCTGAACTGGTGTGCTTAAGATATCAAATCATCCTGAGTCTAATCTGAGCTCCACGAAAAATCACTCGTGTGCCCGTGTGGGTTTTTTATAATTTCCAAAACTGGCCATCTAAAATGGCAGGCACCTAAATCCGGAACCTCAGTTCTGCCCCTTTGGGAAGGTTAGAAATAGGGGGCTGCATGTGTGGCTTGGAAGGATGTATAATGCCCAGTAATAACAAATATTTTTTGGTCTATTTTAAGGGTCATCACACTTGAAACAAACCAAGCAGCTGAAACCACACAATCCATTGGTTGCTTCAACTGCTTGAGTATAAACAACATTGTTCTGTGCGGTTTCACATGACCTAACACTATTTTGATCATCATTTCACTAATAGGTGTCAAAGGCACTGAATACTTCTCTCATTAAAGCGCCTCTTGCTGCAGTTGCCATGGGGCTGTGTGCTCTGAACCCACCCACAGTTCTTCACCTCAGCCCTACGGGCAAGAAACAGGGAAGAAGTTCCACCTCATCCTGGAGGTCCTTTGTCTCCCGCCTCTAACCTCGATGGCACTTTGTGCGAGGTCAGTCTGACACATCTATCCAATATCTGCAATATCCCTGGAATTCAAATTGGTACTTCAGCCGTGGAGTTTTAGAGCTGAGAGCACACAGTTAGCACAATGCTTTGCTTTTCTGCACTCCAAAACTGGAATCTCACTTTTGCTGGACTGGCTTCTCGTGCAGACTTTCCAGGCTGACGGACTTTGAGATCTGTGAGGGTGTTTTTGTACAAATCATAGAATCACAGAATGGTTTGGGTGGGAAGGGACCTTAAAAACCACCCACTTCCAACCCCCATGCCATGGGCAGGGACACCTTTCCTTTTCCCAGGTTGGTCGGAGCCACATTCAGCCTGGCCTGGAACACTTCCAGGGATGGGGCAGCCACAGCTTCTCTGGGCAACCTGTGCCAGGGCCTCAGCACCCTCACAGGGAACAATTTCTTCCTGATATCCAATCTAAACCTCCTCTCTGTCCATGTGAAGCCATTCCCCCTTGTCCTGTCACTCCAGGCCCTTATCAAGAGTCTCTCTCCATCTTTCCTATGGACTCGCTTCAGGCACTGGAACATCACAGTGAGGTCACCCCAAAACCTGAACAATCCTAATTCTCACAGCCTTTTTATATGGCTATTTATGCATACAAATGCATCGTGCTGTTGTACAGGAAACTGGGCAAACTCCTTAAATCCCTCTTTTTCAATCTCCAGCTGGAGGTACACAGACTGCTGCTGATTATTGTTTCAAGGACCAAAGCTGAGTGTTTGCTCTCACCTCTGAAACATGGGGTGCTGCTTTGTAGTTAAATACTCTGCCCCCAGCCCATTTACATGCAATTACTTTGAGAAAACCCAGATGTGGATACCTGATACAAGCTCTACTTTTCATAGCTTCATTGTGAAAATTGTTGGAAGTTTGCAATATTGCTGTGAGGTGGGGGGAGATGGTGCTGAACCCAGTGTGTCCAGTCTCTAGAAGTCTCTGCAACTGATGCTGACACATTGGATTACTCAATATTAGCATGTGAAAACTGAGTGGTGCATTCACTTGTGCAGGACCCACCAATTAATATTTACACAGAAACTATCCAAGGCATTAAAAATACCCCTTGACAAATCTGTCCTTGCTGTGAACAGAGAGCTGTTCTTCAGATGAGTGACCTCAGGAGGAATTTTCAGCAACTGCTACATCAAAAGGGGATTTTCTTTCTGCATATCATTCTCAGAGGCTCAAAGCCGTGGTGCATCAATAATAACTCAGGTTTGTGTAATGTGGTGCCACAAACCATAAAAACTTCAAGAAGTTAATTTGCTCAAGTAACCAGGGAAACCAAAAGCAGAGGAAAAATGTGCTTCTCCACCTCATGAGAAAAAACCACAAATGGTGATCAGTGCTCAGCACTATGTCTTTTAAGGGAAAGGTGAATTTCAACTTTGCATTGCAGTCCCTGTAAAAATGCAATTGCAAACTTAATAATGGGGACCTTCTGTTGGTTCCACCACTGAAAATTCAATTCTTATGGTTCCTGTGACGAGAGGGAAATTCTATGGCTGCAATTTCATGTTTGCTTCTTATTTATTCCTGTTAGCACAAAAAGGATTGGCAGGCAGGATGTGTGGAGGCAGATGGAGTAAGGGAGCAAAGTGGGTGGCCACAACTTTAATAAGATGTGTCCTCTTTGCAGATTATTCCTGTCATGTTATCCCTGACCAGACAACCACTTGCTGGTAAGAGCAGCCAGAGTGACAAAAGAGCTGCCCCTGAAAAGCTCTTTTTTTCCTGCTAAGTACTTTCAAGTACCTTTTTCATGCTAAGAAAGGAAATATGTCACATTAACTCTGGAAGTAGAGATTGGAGTTGTGCTTAAGTTTTCCAACCCCTGGTACTTCAAAGGACTTAGTAAATCATGGGACTGGATAACTACACAAACATCAAAGGAAAGGCAGAAGATTTTGTATGGTGACATCCAGGGACTACTATCTTGCCTAGTAATAAATACATAAATACAAAAATAAATAAAGAAATTTTCATACCTAACTGAGAGAGGCCAAAAATGCTAATTAGTTGCTAGATTTTTGCAAGGCTCTTGCTGTTTTCTTGACGTTTCAAAGTATTCTATTTTCAAAAGCAGTAGAGTACTTACTACCTTTAAATGCTATTTAATGTCATTAACTAGTTTTCAAGATTCTGAAGATTTCACATTTAAAGTCTTCACACTTGGAAAATACAGAAACTCAGATCTGAACAGATTTTTTTTACCACGACTGGCATGCTTCATAAAGGCCATGTTAAAAACAAAAAATCTAACCAGTAATTTACATAAACAGGATTTATGTTATTGAATGAAGTCAGTGATTTAAATGGTCTCAAATTTAAATAAACCTGATTCCAGTACTGTTATTAAAAAATTGTGGTGCAGCAGCATGCAGTGACAGCCCATACATTGCTACTGTGTTGAGATATTGTATGAATCATGCATTTTATATAAGTTAATATATACATTATCCATATACTAGTATATAGACATCATTACTGAAGAGGTAACAGAGCTGGAAATGTTAATTATATGATCTTAAGAGGTTTGCCTTGTTAAAATGAACACTAAGTTCCAGTCTGATCAAGGTTACACACCTGAATATTATTCATCTGCTTCCAGCTATGAATGGTGATGTAAGGAAATATTTTATCAGTATCTGATAAAAGCTCTGTCACCTAAAGCCTCTTTGTTGTAACACTTTACAGTGGATGTCATAATAAACATCTTCCCTATTTCTATTTGCTTTAAATGGATGTCTTGGGATCACTTTATGATGTGTATCCCCCATTGCCACTCTATGCCGAGAAGATGAATCCTGTGCCTTTCTGTGCCTTTAAAACTGGGTGCGAGAGAAAAAAAAAAGCCAGATGCAATTTTTCAAAGCAGTTCTGTGCTCCAAGGACACTGCTATCTCTCAGTGTGCTTCTGCTGCGGGGAGAAGAGCGGAGGAAAGCACCTTCCGGCTTTTCCCACCTCTTGGCTCCTTTTCTCAGAAGAGAGAGACAGAAAGTTAAACTTTTTTTTCCTGGGGCTTTAGTTTTTTTCCTTCTTCTTCTTTTATGGACTGCTCAACAATACCAGAACACACTAGGAGAACTTTCCACCGAGGCCCGGAGGTGGGCCCACACAGACCCAGCTCTGAGGAGGAGGAGAGAGACCACACCCACAGAAGGACTCTGAAATCTTCCCAGGTTTCTCTCCACAGTGAGAGATTTTATTATTTAGCATTATTATCATTTTTCTGTGTGTTTGTTAAATAAATAGGGTTTTCTTCCTTCACTTTCCTCCGACAAAAATTATTTTCTTTCTCGAGCATGGCTGGGGGAGGGATGGCTACCTTCTATCAGAGGGTATTTTCCTCCAAATTTTCCTCAAACTGGCACAATGGAAAGCCAAGCAACTCCTAGTCTATGTTCATCATCGAGCAGAATGATCCTTTGTTTTCAGCGCCATAGTAAATGCTGCATGGGAAATACATGGGCCTCCTGCAGGCAATTCCTCAACAAAAGTGGGAAAGAAATGCATGTTTTTGGGGAGCAGACACCCTGGCTTGCCCAGCTCACTTGATACCCTTCTGCATAGACTGAATACAAATTTGTTGTTGTAAGAAGAGATTTTCTGCCTTTGTTTGGGGCTGACTCCAAGTGCACCCTTTGTGCTTCTCCAGTGGTTTGGTTGAGAAAAAGGACATCTAATATCTCTTCTCCCTGACACAAACACCCAGTGCTTGCCACACAGCCTTTGAAGTAGATGGGGATTTCACTGATAGCTATCACTAAAAACTGATTCACCATTGGGAAATCCCCACTGCATTCATTTTCTATGCCTCATTGTATCTAGGAGCAAGAATTAGCTGGGACATTTTAGGAAGCTTTTTCCAGTTAAAAAACAAGATATATTTAGATTTCTTTTGCTCAAAATGTAGTTTAAAATATAGACCAAATAGAACAGATTAAACTGACAAGGCTTTTGTAATCTCGGAATCCAAGACAAGATTTTCTTAATAAAGGAAGAGAATGGCAGCTAATATATATGTGTACAATAGAAAACTTTTCTAACAAGGTTCCCATTGTTAAGGGCTCCTCTTCAGACTATAGCCCTGCTTATCTTTCCAGCAACAGCCTATTACACTGACATTTCACAAGCTGAGCCAGGTAAATCTCTTTGGGGCTGGGTTCCATATTTCATTGGCCTTTAACCTAAACTCGCTTTTATTCAGAGCCCTTTAGTCCATTCTGGCTTTTATCTTGCTGGTTGCCTTTGTTAATGGATTATTTCCATTTTCTCTTTTAACTTAATGATTTTGACTAGGAATAAAGAAGCCCAGACTTCAGAACTGCAGGCCCAGCTGTTCTCCTTGTTGCATCTGGCATGAACTGGAGTGCACTTAAAAAAATGAGTCAGTTTATATCCACTTTATTTGAGAAAGGTTTAAAAGCTTTTCAAGTTGCAGTTTTATACTGGTTGCTTTTAACGCCAGCCAAAGAAACTTGTGCTATAACTGGCTTTTGTTTCCAGGCCCGTGACACTGGATATTAGGATTGAAGAGTTAGCACAGCCATCTCATCAGTGTTGTGCAATGGGACACTCATATCTCTCGTATAAAATTGATTTCCTCCTTGTGTTTTGGTGGATCAGCTTTGGGAATGACCTTGGCCTGAAAATGTGGAGAGGTTTTAGAAAACAATAATATTTTCACTGCCTGAAATTAGCCATAAGTAAAATGTAGAGTGTATATCTCTCGATATATGCACCTGCCTCTGGATACAGTAAAAAAAAAAAAAAA
>VZRO01008074.1:255882-276407 GCA_013397915.1 Daphoenositta chrysoptera
AAATTAGAAGAATAAGCAGTTTCCTGTTGCTATGGAATTTTCTAAAGGAGATTTTGTTCCTCAGCTATTCAAAAACTATGCAAATGTCCAGCCTCCTCAGAAAATGAAGTGGAATTAAAGGGGTTTTGACCCAAGAGGTACCTGTAAAAGGGTATGCAGAGAAAGGGAACACTTTAAAGTGTTCCCACATTTGTGGACATGATACTTGGACTTCTTTTAAACTGACACTTTATAACAAAAGAGATTTAGTCCACCTGAAGTCAAATAGTAAATACTTTACTTAATTTGGAGTCCACAACAAAAAAAAAGTAGTTCATTTCAGATATGTACAGAATTTACTGCAGAAAAATCCATATTGTAAAAGGTGTTTGACTAGATTCTCTCAAACACATTCAAAACCCTGGGTGTTTTCCAAATGAGTCAGAACTGTTTTGAAAAGAGGTTCTTTTAATATAGATTTGTGGGTCAGATTTTATTTCTAATGGGCATTTTTGAAAAGATACTGTTCTTCATACAAATCAGGACTTCTTGCACACAGAAATATAAATTTACAGAAGTCCAGGTGTTAGGGGAAAGAGCAGGAGACGGGACTGTCTTAAATCCTTTTCAGAGAGTTATGGATCAGGAATCACAACCACAACCCGGAGAGAAATGTTCAAATCTTCCTCATGGATATCCCCCTATGCCCCTACTCCTTCTTTTTAATTTAAATAAGGTTAGGGTACCTGAAGAGACCCTACAAGGAAGATGGAGAGGGATTTTTTTTTACAAGGGAGTGGAATGACAGGACAAGGGGCAATGACTTCAAACTGGGAGAGAGCTGGGTTAGATGAGATATTAGGGAAAGTTTCTTCCCTGTGAGGGTGGTGAGATCCTGGCACAGGGTGCCCAGAGAAGCTGTGGCTGCCCCATCCTTGGAAGTGCTCAAGGCCAGGTTGGATGGGGCTCTGAGCAACCTGGGATAGTGGAAGGTGTCCCTGCCCATGGCAGGGAGGGGTGGAATGAAATGGTTTTTAAGGTTCCTTCCAACCCAAACTCTTCTGTGACTCTGTAGTTCTGTGATTTATGTACATGGTGGATGCTGATGGGTCCCAGGTATTGTCTGGGAGCCTGTGTGGGTGATGTAGAAGCTATTTCTCATTACCTGATTAGGCTGTTGGGCAATTCTTAATACTACTTAATCCAAACCAGAGTGAACAAAGTCCTTTGGGGTCAGTCTGGAGGAAACCTGATTCCTAAAAGCTTGTTGCTGTGCCTGTCCCTTTTAATGCTCAGCTGCTCAGCCCTGCTCTTTTCCTTGGAAGCCCTACAGTTCTTGCTCAGGCAAGGCTTCTGCAGGCCCTTGGAAAACCCCAGAATCACCCAGCGCTTTGGTGGTGAATTCAGCAGTGTGAGCCCACCAGGGCACGCTCAGGCAAGGGGATGGTGCTCTGAGCCAACCCAGAAAAAAGTTTCTGCTCTGCTGCTGGCCGGTGGGAGAGGACAACTGAGAAGGCATCTGATCAGGCTGTGCTTGAAAGCTTTCTAAATCAGGGCTGAGCAGAGGTGTGGTGACTACACGGAGTGGAATCTGCCATCCCACACGTGTTGCAGAGCAAGGTAATGGATGCACCTGCTGTCAGGGCATCGTGGTTTGATTTAAGAAGCAGGGATGGGGCTGGAGTGTCCGAGCTGCCCGTGGAGCAGCTCAGGGGAGCCCAGCTGCGGAAGCAAGAGGGAGGAAGTTACTCACACCCTCCAAATCAGAAGCCTGGGTTCAGAAACCCTGGACCACTCCCGTGCTTTCCAGGGGTTTGAGTGACCCTTGCACCCCAGAGCATGGCAGCCCTCAGAAATGCTGTGTGTGGTTGGCATGGGGCAGCTTATGGGCACCAGGAGGTGTTTGTAAATTAAATGTGGGGACTCTCACTGAGACCTGGTGTCTGATTATCACCATGAGAACCCTGCTCCTTGTCAGGGCCACTCAGAAGAAAATCGACTAAGGAGACTCCAAGAAAGCCAAAATGTTTTCAGAACATTCTTTTAAAAGCAGGGCCTTTTTCTTTAGTTAAGGGTGATGAATATTTAAACACAACAGAGCTGTTGAGTCTCAGATGGGAGCAAAGTAGAGAAATCTGGTCAAGTCCCTGCTAAAGCCCTGTGGGGGCACGTCCAGCTCTTGGCAAACCCCTCAGCTGCCTGAAGAGAGACGTGTAAACGTTCATGTGCAGACAGTTGTGAGAGAACCACCTCCATTCACTCAGGACGTGGGTCACATTCAAGCTGAGACCCTCTTTGCCCAGTCATACTGTCCTGGCAGTGAAACTCGAGTGTCATTTGTGCCTATTTTTAAGTTCTTTCATGTTGCCAAATTGAGAGTTTGTGTAAAGGAGGGTCAAGCCTGGATCAGTTTACATAGATAGAATTCCAGAGATTTTGTCTGTCTGTCTTTTGTGGCAAGTATGGGTGTTATCCAAGTCACTTCTACAGGCTTCACCATGGTGGCCTTTGCTATGCAAATAGGTCCTTTGCAGCATTGCTTTTCATGGTGTTAAAGCACGAAAAAAAGACACAAAAAAAGCCTATTCACACATACACGAGCACTTTCCTAGTGCATATTGGAAAGTTAAGGCTTTTTTTTGGTTTTGTGCCTTGACACGAAATCAAATATTTGCATTCTGATAGGTAATTACTGTGATAACAGGAAAATCCAGGTTTTCTGTTGTTTTGGACCAAAAATTTCCCTGGTGCAATTTGACAGTGGAAAGCAATTGCCTTGGTGGAAAACACAGCTAGCTAAATGTTAGGAAAGGATTGGTTAACCTGGAGTGACATGGCTTTTGAAGCAATGAATTACTTATTTTTCTTTCAAAGTGATTCATTGGGTGAAATGAAGAATCATAGAATCATAGAGTGGTTTGGGTTGGAAGGGATCTTAAAGACCATCTCATTCCAACCCCGATGCCATGGGCAGGGACACCTTCCACATTCCCAGGTTGCTCAGAGCCCCATCCAACCTGGCCTTGAGCACTTTCAAGGATGGGGCAGCCACAGCTTCTCTGGGCAACCTGTGCCACGGCCTCACCACCCTCACAGCAAATAATTTCTTCCATAATTCCTTCTACTTCTTTGACTTTCCCTGGTTGACCACTTTTTAAGTGGTGGGATAAGTTTTAAAGCGTCTTCATGCATAGAAGGGAATTAAACTGAATTCCTTACTTTCTAGAAGACAGCCCTGTGTGACATCAGAGGTGACACTGGCAAAGCTGGTGGATACATGGCTGGGCTATACAAATTCTTACTTTCAAGGGCACCAACTTTGCATCCACACCATCAATTTTCTTGTGCATGAAGCCCATCCACCTGTCAGATGATTTTCTAGCTCTCATGGCAATTTTGTGTACAGTTCCATTTGTAGACAACAAGTCACACGTGTACATGTCATCTTTCTACCATGGAGCAGGAGAAAGGTCTTCAGGACTTTACCTTCTCAGGTTTCCAAACCACTTTAGACTATAGACACTGAAGACTCCTGAAAAAGAAAGAAACAAACAACAAAAAACCACAAAAAAAACCAGCAACAAAGAAAATTCTCCCTTTGTGATAAATGTTGGATTATTTTTGTATGCATTCTTTGCAAATATGACAATGTGCAGACCTGGAAGACCACGCTACTGAGTAGATTTTTTGAAAGCAGCAGTTCTCTCAGAAGTGTCTCTGCCAACGTAATAACAACGAGCTGCTTGTTGTCAGAACCCTGAGGAGGAAGAAGGGAAAGTGTCTTGGAAGCAGATAGACTTTAAGTTCTGCTTTGAGTAGATGAAGAGGGTGCTGAAAGATTGTCAGTGGATATAGAGACAGACTGGAGAAAACAACAAACTTTGGAAGCCCAGTGGAGATTTGGGTCATTGTAAGGTTAGGAAAGTATGTGTTGGGAACGCAGTGAGTTGTGTGCTTGTTTTCGTGTGTGTGAGAGTAACAGAATTTTGGGGAGCTGGCTTCCAGGTCTGACTGCAAGTAAATGCAGAGTGACACCCCAGTGTGCCTGGAGGGCAGGGCTAGAGCTGTGGAAACGGAATCTTGAATAAGATTCTATCACGTTGCTCAGTACAAGGGGTGGTAAAAAGAGCTTTTGGAACCAAGCTGCCCCTGTAAACAGCTAACACTGCTGTCAAAAGAGCCACTCCTTTCCCTGGAGACAACCTTTTTTTAAGGGTTTGTGTGTGCCCATGGGGAGAAACAGGGTTAGTGGCTTTCCTTTTGGACAGGATTTTTGGGGTTTGTCTGGAAGGAACACTTGGCTGAAGCCCAAGTCAAACTGCAAAACAGAGGAAAAGATTTCCAATGATCCATTTGTTCCCTTCTAGGTAGGTGTTGATTTGCTGATGTCTAGGGTCAACATGCTGGTTGTTCTGGGAACTATTCTGGGGTCAGACATGAAGCAGTGGTTCTGGCATTTAGTGGCTTCAGGATGGGAACAGCAGGGAATGAAAGAGAAAAATGGGACAACTGCAGTGGCTGGCTCCTTATTTCAATCCATCCTGAAGTACCAAATTGGTGCAGGATCATCACTGGATCTTAGTCTCCCGCTGGTGTCACTCCTTTGGTTTCAGTGAACTCTGTTGCTTTAAGTAGATGTAAGTGAGTACAGGATCAGGTCTCAACAATCAGATATCTGCAATTTATTTTTCCAATTTCAAAATCTCCTAAGTTTTAGTATAGATAGCTCTTGGAATAGGCACAAAGGCCTGAACCTGGAAGCTGGTATGATTTGAAGGGTTTCATTATCTTGCTTAATCAAACACTGGGTCTGTCCCAATGCCTGATACTGGCAGTGTATATCCCAAGCTGCAACAAGTAGTGAGTGCCTTTGTATCAAAGCAGTTTTGCCAAAATGAGTAGGATTTATTGGGAATGTTTACACAGCATGGAATGGGAATATATACTCAATATGTGAGAGTGCAAAAAGGGTATGAACCTCAAATATGAAAAACAGTCCAGAGGGCAGAAGGCTCATTTTGATAAATTCTTGGAGTCTGGCATTTAAAAGCTCCTAATATACAGCTTTTTGCATTTGGTAACTTAAAAGTAGAGACTACAGGGAAAATCCCTGTCTTGCTATAGCTGATAGACATTCCAGAGGGGGCAAAAGGTTACTTCTTTGTGCTTAAGGCTGGTCTTGCCCATGAATGTTAATTGAACTGAAAAATTTCTTTATCTGCCCCCTCTATGCCTTTGAAGTAATTACTCACATTTGTTACCTGAGTTCTGGCTGGTTTCTAAGAGAGTTGCTGGCTTTCAATGAAGGATTTTTCCTACAAAACACAGACACAACTTCTAATGCAGGGTTCAGAACATGAATTCACCAGTTTCCTCAGAAATCTGTGGATTAGGAATTGGGAGAGGTAGGTATAAATTCGGTGAGCACTGAGTAGATGTGTGACAAGAGCGAGGATATAGCAGGAGAAACGGAGCAGGCACAATAAGGAAAAGACTGCAGGCAAATGATGAAGTTGGAAGTAGCTGGGAAGGAAGAAAAGACTTAAAGGCAACAAGTGGACTGGGTTTAGCTGCAGGAATTGAAGCCAACAAAATACTCCCTGCTGGAACTGGAAGGGAATCCAGGAGCCACGCCCGCACACAGCTCTGCGGTTTGCTGGCAAAACGCGATGGGCCACACTAGAAATGCTAAACTATTGCAGCTGTCCTCCACTCCCTGAGCTCCAGGAATTGAGATTAGGCTGAGGTGACTCACACAAGTGTCAGGAAAATGCCCTTTGATGAAGTATCCCTTTTATTGCCTTGGTAATTTTAGAGCAGACGTCGTGTGTGATACATGGCAGGACACACACACAAGCTCGGCTGCCTTCTGCCAAATATGAGACTTGGGATGGACTCCCCGTGACTTCTGTCAGTGCAATGGGTGGGTTTGAGGAGCTTTACAACAGCACCATCTCTCAGGGCACAGCCTAGAATCTGATCCAGCACTAGGTGCTGCTGTTGCATTCTGGGTT
The DNA here is from genome assembly GCA_013397915.1 of Daphoenositta chrysoptera. Classification (NCBI taxonomy): domain Eukaryota; kingdom Metazoa; phylum Chordata; class Aves; order Passeriformes; genus Daphoenositta; species Daphoenositta chrysoptera. The sequence goes on from VZRO01008074.1 coordinate 261,876, forward strand.
TGGATTTGTGGGACCTCTGGGTCCTTGTGGCTGCAAGGGTACCATATACAGAGCATGCTAATGTTCCTAAGAATCCTGAGCAGCTGGGGCCTTCAAACTCAATTGTCACATGAGCAATAGTTTTTATTTTAATATCTTCTTCTTGTCCCTATCAGTAAAAGATGTTTTTGGCCATAAATCCGTTCCTGTTTGTGAAGCCTTCAGACACGGTGCTGAAGTACAAGGAGTACAGGATGCTCAGTCAAGCACTTTTCCTTCCCTCACTGTGGCACTGAAGGACTCAGGCAGGTGATTTATGCTTGCTGCTTGTGGGAAATCCCATGGGGAAATGAAGCCTTCAGAGCAGGATTTGAATAAGTGTGTCCTGAGGCCACACACAGCATGAGAAGTGAGTGAGGAGGATGGCAGTGAATGAATACAGAGCAGCCAGGGCTCTTGGAGCACACACAGAGAGAAGTGCTTCCTGAGGAAAAGATAAGAAAGGACTAGGATCACTCAGTTCCAGAATTTATCACATTTCAATCTCACAGAAGAGATGAGCATCAGTTCTCCAGGATGTACCTAATTTCTGACATTTTCTGTCTTTTAAGTGCTTGACCTGACAACTTTTACAGTGTTTAATACATTTCTGAGGGTGGGAATTCATGCACATACCCACTCAAACACCAGGTGTGTGCAATATAGTTACTTAACATACACATTAGATACATATTTGAACTCAAAAGCACTTCTAGAAAGAAGTTTTTAGTTACCTCTTATAACTGATATTCCTCACTTAAGGCAGTGATGGATTTTATTTGTGATGTCTGAGCTTTATAAAACCTCTGGAGAGGAATGGGTTATGTAAAGATTGTTTCTTTAGTTAGACCAACTTGCAGTCTATGTTAATAACCAATCACAGAATCACACAGAATCACNAAAAATTGCCCCCAGATTTTTCTTCTCTCTTGTAGCCAAACTGCATCTGGTGCCCAGCTGATTTATGTGTCAGGATACCTATAGCAGGCTGGTGTGTACGTATAGAGATTCACAAACACCTGATGCATTCAGGCTGGAGCTCTCCATCATCCTGCATTCCCCACATGGGGGAAGCAGGATAAGAAATCATTGTTTCCTTTCAACAAGTCCAGAAGGAAAGCAGAAAGCTGCTCAGGGTGTTGCCTGAGAAATGTCTGATCACAGAAGCACAGACTGGTTGAGGCTGGAAGGGACCACAGTGGGGCAGCTGGTCCCACCTCCCTGCTCCAGCAGGGCCATCCCAGAGCACACGGCACAGGATTGTGTCCAGAGGGGTCTGGAATATCTCCAGTGAGGAGACTCCACACCCTTGCTGGTCTCTGTTCAGGGCTCGATCACTGCCCAGGGAAGAAGTTCTGCCTCATGTCCAGGGGGAACTCCCTGGGATCAGTCCCTGCCCGTTCCCCTGGTGCCATTGCTGGGCCCCCGGAGCAGAGCCCGGGCCCTGCTCGGAGCCTCCCTGCAGACAGGGACACACAGGGCTGAGGGCCCCTCTCAGCTGGGGCTCCTCTCGAGGCTGAACAGCCCCAGCTCCCTCAGCCTTTCCCTGTCAGAGATGCTCCAGGCCCTAAATCATCTCTGCAGCCTCTGCTGGCCCCACTCCAGGAGTTCCATGTCCCTCCTGTCCTGAGGAGCCCAGGACTGGACACAGCACTCCAGATGAGGCCTTACAAGGGCTGATTGTTCAAGTCATACCTATAAGAGTCTTCAAACCTTGCCCTTCTTGAAGTCAGAAGTCTGCGTTTAGTGAAGCAAGGTGCTTTCTTTACAAGGAGAAGTAAGAAGGCCGAAGTAGCTGTTCTGCCTCTCCCCCTCTCTTGACAGGCAGAGATGTGTGTGATATTGGCCCCTTTTCAGTCACAAGGAGTTTTTCCTGGTTGCCATGAGGTTTTGAAGGTCATGAGTCTCCCAGTGACACTGTAGGATTCCTTTGGCACTGTCACAGCCATACCAACTATTCCCAGGGAACAATTGGCTTAAGTGCTCCCTAACTCTGTCTTCTTCCTGTAGTCATGAGGAAATAATAATGGTGTGATTCTTGGGGTGTCCTGTACAGGGCCAGGAGTTGGACTTTGATGATCCTGATGGGTCCCTTCCAACTCAGGTTGTTCTATGATTCCATGATTCCTCTACTGTGGGTAACGCTGTGCTCCCCAAGATTAATGTAAGTAAATTTAGGGATCTGGGAGGCAGAACAATGGATTAAATAGCTCATTTTTCCCATTTTTTTAGGTCACCAAGCCTACTGAGAAGTGTGCTAGTTTTGCACTTAGCCTTCATTTTGCTGGCAATGTATGGAAGCCCTTCCTGTTGTTCTTCTTTCAGTTCCAGCTGAGCTTTGGGTTTTCTTAATCCAGCCCCACATGCTCAGGCAATGCCTCTGTATTTCTCCCAGCCCAGCCCTGCTGGTATCACTTTTAGACTCGCTTTCTGCATTTGGGTTCAGGTGGATGCTCATTGCTGGCCTCCTGCCATGTGTGTTTGAACTCCCACACAGCAGAATGTGCTGCTGTTGTGCTTTGGGGAGGTGCTACTTGAAAACTCCTTCGAGCTCATTTGGGCATTTTTTCCTTCCTGCAAGAATAATAGAATTTCCTGAGTTGGAAGGGACCCACAAGGATCATTGAGTCCAACTCCTGGCCCTGTGCAGGATACCCCAAAAAATCCCAACATGTGCCTGAAAGTGTTGTCCAAAAGCTTCTTGAACAAGCCAAAAATTTCTCTCCCGAAGTCCAGGACTACGCTTTGTGTTGTTTCATTCTCTCTCTTTGTGCTGTTGTGATTTTGAGCTCCACCATTCGATGATAACTGCAACCTAGGCTTCCTTTGATTTTCACATCCCTTCCATGTTTTTCCTGAGCAGTAGGTCCTGCAGAGCACATTCCCCACTCATCTCATGGATCAGCTGCACCATGGAATTGTCCTCAGCACACTCCAGAAATCATCTGGATTTGCATCCAACTCTTTTTCACCTCCAAGAGACACTGGTACAGTTGATAAGCCCAGCAAGTCTCAGAGCCTGTGACTTCAAGACTTGTTCTACCTGCCTGAAGAGGGTTTCATCTGCTTCCTCTTCCCAAGCAAGTGGATTGTAGCAGATTCCTGCCCCAAATATTAGCCTTTATTCTGATTATTCCTCACAAATTCGTGACTGGTTTATCAACAGTTCCACGGTTATTTGGACACCTGAGCTATCTTAGTAGGCATTTTTGCTCAGGTCTCCTCCAGCTTCCATTTCTGGTGATAGAGCAGTTGGAGTCACCTCAAGTTTATCTGCATGTCCTGGGGTAGAATCTCCTGCAGCAAGAAGTGTTTCAGTCCAGCTGTTGAAAGCAAAATTGAAACTGGAATTAAAAAAAAAAAAGAATTTTAAAAAAATGTATTTTTAAGCATTTATACTCTTGTGGGGTACTGGTGTATTTGAGAAAGCTATTGAGAGAAAATAGAAGCTGGAGGGAAGAAAAAGACAACAAAGAACACAAACGAAAGAAAAAATAGTACAAAAGGAAGATTTTTGTAGCTGTCAGTGAATAAAGTTTTATGAACATTTTCTTCCTTCTTTTTATCAGCTGGCAAGGTCTATACCTTTATGTTATCCCAAGAAAAGTTTATGTTCTGTGACCACAAAGTCTTCTGTTCACCCAAATTAGTGTCACAGCTGTGTGAGATCTTTTCACCGTGGAAGAAGTGAGGCTGGCAGTTGGTGACAACCACCAGACACATCCCTGAGAACTGGACAAGGCACTTTGAATTGGACTTGATGCCTGTGACATTGGTGGAAGGAGCAGTAAATGAGGATAATGAATGCATTTGGGACAGGGAAGGGGAAAAGGTAACTTGGGATATTAATCTATTGAAATTTTAAGATAGGGTTGCACATGCATGTGGCATCGTGTAGGAAATTATTTAAGCAGATTAACTCGGTAATTCACAGTCAAGATCACTTTAAAATTAGTACATCAGCTCATGGGTAAGACTGGAATAACATGCAATACAAGGAATGTGCCACGTGGGTAGTCTTTCGTACATCCTTTCCCCAGTAGAGAGCAGCAACTCACCAAGGGATTCCTTAGCATGTCCCTCCTTAGAGAAACTGTAAAATGAGTCTTGGTTTGTTTCATATTTGAGTTCATTCATCACAGGTTCAGTTCAACAGAGCTTTGTAATGATTGGTTATGGTATTAAAAGAAGTTTTAAAAGGAAAGATAGAGAGGTCTGGCATTTCCTAGCACATACATCTTGCTGGAGAGCGGGATGAGCAGACACACCACATCATACTCTTGTTTTGGTAGTTTTTCTTCCTTTCTACAAGCAGAATTTGCAGCATCCACGTGTTAGACTTAAACTCCCTTGGGCTACTGATATCACAAAATCATCTTATTCCATCTCACACCCACTGGGAAGAATGCTTTTAGATGAGCCTGGGTGATCTCATATTTCATGAGTGGTCTTTTCTTATAAACACCAAACCAGGAAGAAGAAACCAAGTCCTGTAGCTGTCAAGACCAGAATGATTCAAAGCCTGACTTCTTTTTCTCTTGAAGATATTTAGCAAACCTTTACCCCCAAAGAAAGGGCTTACTATTTTAGAAGGGCCACTGAAAATATTGGACCCGTTTACATGTTTCCTCCCTCATGAAGTAAAAAGACACTGGAGGAGACTAGGCGTGATGATATGGGATTCTTTCTTATTTTTCCCCTTTCTATTTCAGTCTAAAACCTCAAGAATGCCGTATCAAGTTTTATCTTCCTTTCAGGGGACCTGTAGAGGTACTTATTATGTGATCTCATGCTTTTTCTAAAGGAAATGAAGTCTGCTAAAAGCTGAGTAAGATTTCCTTCTCTCAGATTCATTTCCAGTATAAATTAAGTGATGAATAACAAACACAGAGAGCTCAATGTCTAAAGTCTCTTTTTCCATGCAGTGCCTATCTTGCCATCTGGAGAATAGTCCACATGTTCTCCAGTCATGATAATCTAAGGAGCAGAAAACATCTCCTTTTCCTTTTGATGGATCCTCATGCCTCAGCATCCTGGGCCGACTCAGGGGGTGCAACTGCTGCCAGCCTGTTCCTCTCAGTTTTATGCGAGCAGGAAGGTGACAGGAAGGGATGTGACCTGAGCAGAGTGTCAGAGTATCCACACACACCTGTTAACGCATCAAAGCTGCCATAATGGAGGAAGGGAACTTATTTAAGCAAAGGCAGGAATTCCATAGAATTTTTAAGGCTGGAAAAGTCCTCCAAGGTCATTGAGTCCAGCCCGTGACCAAACATCACCCTGTCAACTACACCAGAGCACCAGAGCACCATCCAGTCGTTTTTTGAACAACCTCTAGAGGTGGTGAGTCAACTACCTCCCAGGGCAGCCCATTCCAATGATTCACAACTCCTTCAGTGAAGAAATTCTTCCAGACCGTCCCCTGGCGCAGCTTGAGGCCGTTTCCTCTTGTCCTGTCCCTGTTTCCTGGGAGTGGAGCCTGACCCCTCCTGGCTGCCCGTCCTGTCAGGGAGTTGTGCAGAGCCAGAAGGTCGGAGCTCATGAGCCTCCTTTTCTCCAGGCTGAGCTCCCCCAGCTCCCTCAGCCCCTCCTCATATGAGTGAGTCTCCAGACACTAAAGAAGAAGTAGAGATGGGAGAAGTAGAATGCAGCAGTTAAAAAAAGGATCTGGTTTGTATTTAAGACCCTGTTTTACCTCTGAATCAGACAGGAAGATGGTGTTGGAAAGTTTGCAGAGTAACAGGGAATCTGCCTTTCCCCATAGCAGCATCAGATGGATGGAAGATGACCGTGAGCTGTCAGACAAGTACTGGGAAGAAACTATTTTCCAGAGGCTGCGAGATGTAAATAAATTCTGAGAAAGTGGCAGTGGCGGCGCTGCCCTGCTCCTGTGAGGGAGGGGGTGTGGATGGAGATGGCCCTTCCAGCTCCCCGGTGGGGTGGCAGCTGCAGTGACACTTGCAGGGAAAGGAGGAGAACCATCCCATTCCCTGCTGGGAGCTGAGCTGAGCACACAAGTTGCCGTGGGCTGCCGGGCTGTGTGTGTGAGAGAGGGAACGGCAGCTCATCCCCAGCTGCCCCGTGCAGGCTGGCAGTGATGTTAAGCAGGGCATCTTTGAAGTGGGAGCTGTAACAAAAAAGAAGCCTTGCAATGAGTTTGTACCATCTGTTTATGGAAATGTGCTCTCCCTCCACCACTTTTTAGGCCGTGCCCTGAATGTCTTCAACCCTGACTACATCTCCCCTTAAGATTTCTGCTGTGTTGAGCCATTGCCATCCTTTTTGTAGTGTTAGAGCCTCAAAGTCTCTGCATGTTGGAACATTTCCCTCTGATCTGGGTCTCTAACAAACTGCTGTCATCACAGATGTATCACAAGCAGCTCTTGCCCCAGGACACTGCCTGTTTCTGAAGAACTACTTTCCTAACCTTCTAGTGAAATGCAGGAATCTTCTCTTTTAGTTTCACGATACCCCCTCTTTACCCAACTGTCTTTTAAAGTGGTCAAATTGTACATTGCTATCGCTGTGTATTAAATCTCTATTTAATTATATTTTCCCCAGAAAGATAAAATATTCTTTATCTTATTTCCTTAAGTAAAAGTGATTATTCAAATGGAGAAAAAAACCCAATATTTTGGTGTCTTGGGTGCAAATCTAATTTTAAAATGGTGTAAAACCCTGTAAGAATTCCAAACCAGTTTTTACAATTCAGTCTGGGTGCTGCTTTTATAAACCCAGATCTTGGTCCACTGTTACCACCTTTATTTTAGTGAGAGATAAGGGTATGAAATTTGCCAAATGATTGGTACGCTCTCACAGCTGTCAGAGTCTGTCCTCTGCAGCAACACCCTGAGATTCCATTAGTAAGGGATAGTAAAAGTTTTTCTTTGTTCTGAAAAGTGATCCTTGAGGATTCAATGCTTTCCCGTAGCTCAGCACTGCTGTATCATGTGTGCAGCCAGAGAGATGTCCTTCCTTTGGGAACAGAAGTAAGCCTTTATTCCTTTCAGCAATGCCAAAAGAGAGTGGGATCTCCTTCCCACACATACAAATGTAAGTACCAGCTTCTCTCTGCAGCACATTGAGCAACTGCTCCATGAAACTGCTCTTCTGCCAAGCCTCTGTGGGTACCAATATTGCACTGATGTCCCTGAAGATTAATGGCAAAGGCAGCCATTTACACAAGAGACTGTCCTTACAAAAATTCATCTTCTTGATTCTAAGTCAATGAGCTGGAATTACTGTGGTGTTTTTTTTTTTTTTTTTTTTTGGGGGGGGGGCAAGATTCTCATAAATATACTTGTGGGTAGAGATACTCAAAAAAGCCGATCTTAAAAGCTCTATTTAGAATGCAGGTTTGGGGTGATACTCAGCTGTCTAAATATCAGAATTCAGCATATTCTGAGCTGTTCTGTGATATCCTTTTTTGTCTGGATCTGCTGCTTCAGAAGGTTTTCCATGAGCCCTGTGTAATTTCTGTCCAGCTCAGGTGAGTCTTCGGTATCCTCAAGTGTCTCAAGTTGCACCAGATTCTTGTGTACACACAATTGAATTGCAGCTTTTGAAACCAAGATACAAAAGTATCAGTAGTATTCACACAGTTCTCAGAAATATCTGCATTTGTTTGTCTTTAAAACATTTGCATTAAATAAATCTGAAGAGTTAGAGTTTTACATGTCAGGTGAGGTCTTTTCCATGTCTGTAAATCATCTAGTGGCCAGAAGCTAATTGCAGCCCTTGTCTAGACTGTTTGAGATGAAGCAGACTTTACTGGAGGGTTATTTTCCTGATGAAAAAACCTCTGCCTTTGAACAACTATATGATGCTGTATAGGAAAATGACTGTTTTACTGGAATATTGTTTTCTCTTTGGAAAATCCAAACAGCATTTCCCCAGAAGATTACCTTGAAGATACTGGTCCATTTCTCTCACTTCCACTAAAGGAAAAAAGGACTTCAACTCTGCCTGTGAAGGAGCAGAGCACAAGTTTGAAGGCAGAAAGAAAGGGATGATCAAGAAGGCAAAGTTTCTGGGTTCATGGACAATGGAACCTGAAAGGGTGCTTTTTTCTTTTTCTTTTAAAATTTAAGTTATTGCAGCTTTTTTCCTGCATTAAGAAAGCAGAAATACTTGAAAGCTTTCAAGCTGAGCAGCAAGCAAGCCACCAGACTCCCCAAATGGAATACTTTAGAATTCCTGTCTCATGAACTATGCCTGGGTTTTTCTGTTTCGTTCTGTTTATTGTGAATCAATATGAACTTGTTTTCCAGTCTCTTCACATTTTCCAAGGGATTTTGATTCTGTTTCTCTGGGCCAGATCTATTCTTAAGATTTTGGGCAAGAGTTCCCAATGGCAAATAAATATGAAAAATGAATTAACGGCTACAAAATCAGTGTGATCTCTGCAAGTTCTGCATTCAGCTGGAGTTGGGGATGAGCTCTCTGAGATGTGGATATGGATCTCAAGGATCTTGATGTGTCTTATGGCCCATGTTTTCCCACCTTTGGGAAGCAGCCTTGCTTACCCACACCCGTTTCTTTGTGCATTGTCAGCACTGCACAGCCATAAAACACAATGCAGTCCTGCACCTAGGGACTTTTATTCCAGAAAACCCGTTTTGAAAATGGCAAATGATCTTCATGACCTTGTTATAGACCTGTTACACTAGGAAGAAGGCGGGGGAGGAATTGTTGGGCTCAATCTTGGAGGTCTTTTCCATCCTGAATGGTTGTGTGAATAAAAGGTCTTGAGGAGTTCTGCATTAGGGCTGCAGGAAACCTTTTCCACAGCCTGCAGACTGCAGGGATATTCCTTCTAAGCACCATTCCTCACAAACTTCCAGACTGTAAATTCAAATGCAACCCAGCACAGCACCCTTGAAAAGCCATCAGCAGCCTGGCTCATCTGAGGATCACAGTTCATGGGGGAGAGCCAAGCCACTGTTCCTTTGATCCATTTGGGAGACTGGCGTGTGTCCATGCCTCTTGCTCTCTCTCCTGCCCGGTGTGAGTGCTCAGGACCATGAAGGATCTGTGCCTGGAGGTTTATGTGCCTATGTTTCATAATGATCGCCTATTCCCAGCTGAAGTGTTGCGCTTGCTGGCCTCAAGTGAGGAGTAGAGGGCCCTGTTACCAATGTTTTATTCTCCTACTTACTGTAACCATTTTGGATTTCAGCCAGCACATACAAACAACCTGCTTGGGCCTTTCCATTTCTGCACTGCCATTTTAGCACTCTGGACATCGGCCAATGCCCATGAAGTGTGTAGCATTGATTTAATTTCAGCTGGCTTCCCAGACTTTTGATAAATGGATCCAAGGTGGACATGTCTGCCTAAAATAGGAATTTAATTCTGTATTGGGGGTGAACTGTATTTGGTTAAATTCTGTCACTGACACAATTATCAGCATTGCTTTTAACTTTTGTCCAACATAATGCCAGATGAAAGGTGCTTTAAAGAAGAGGATCGCAGTGAAAAGACGTAATTCCAGTGGGGCTGTAAGCTTGATGTTTTATGCCCATGTGGACATTCAGGCTGTGATGGAAATGACTTGCTGAGATTTACCTCATTCCCATAAGGCACTTAAGCATTACAGTATTACACATGAATTCTTCTCATGCAGTCAAAAAGACTTGCACAAGTTCAAAATGCCAGTTCTCATTGATTAGAAGCAGAAACAGTCACAGAAATATCCCAATGACGTGGTTTAAGTAGTGGTGCGATTCTAAATTATCTTCTGAAACCTCTTTCTTTCATGGACAATGCAGAAGGAATAAATCAGAAAATACTGCACCAGCTTTTATTTCAGAAGAAAACATTCCCCTTTTTCATTTTGTGTTCCAAAGAAGTACTGAAAAGCTAAATAGCTGAAGAAATTTAAATGGGGAGTAGGAGTAACTCTCAGTTGGGGATTAAAATTTGTAAAACAGCATCAAAACAACTTTATGAATTGCACGTTTGTGTTTTAAAAGAGCTCTGAGCCTACTACCATGGCTGCTCTTGTTCTGGCACATTGAGTAGAGTCTGCACCAGGCAGTACCTCTAGAGTTGCTGGAGATTAACTTATAGAGGATCAGGGAAGAGACAGAGGGGAAGCTGTAGAAGACTATATGAACATCTGTCCTTCATGCTGTGTAGGAGGCAGTGTATAATTTCATTTACTAATGCTAGTTATCATTTCATTTACTAATGCTAGTTATAATTTTATTTGCTAATGCTATTCATCATTTTATTTGCTAATACCATTTAAGGATCCAATTGCTCATGCGATTCAAATGCATAGTGTTATGACAAGTTGTGACGTTTCAACAACTTCCTAAAATCACATCATCCCCTATCTACATTTTGTAGCTACTTGTAAGATTACTGTACTTATCACATTAACCCCATATCTCAAGCAGTATTATCTCGGGGTCTATTTCTATCTAATATACATGGAGAGACAAAAATCTAAGCTTTGCAATGTAATTAAAAGCTCTTGAGCAGATAAAGGATTGAAAGGGTTACCAGGAAATCAGAAATTGTAATTTTTACTGATGTAGGGGGAGCAGAAGGTAGGGCAGACTGGAAATCACTCGAAGGTGAAAGGAGATGTGGTTTTATCTAGGCAAAAAGTCTAGATATTAACTCACAAATTCAAATGCTAGCTACATTTTATTTCATTTTCCAGCCTTACCAAAAATTGTTGGGGTGTCCTGTGCAGGGCCAGGAGTTGGACTCAATGACCCTCGTGGGTCCCTTCCAACTCAGGATATTCTGTGATTCTGTGAATATCTCCTCTCTTTGGCTGTAGTCAATGTAAATTTTTCTTTAAAGATGGTCACAGTGTGACAGGAGCAAGACCTATAAATAACCCATTGTGCTGTGACAGACCCAAATCCTGATGACAAATCTGTCAGATGCTCACAGTTTTGCTCAGAGGAACTGCCTATTTTCTTCCATGGACATTACCAATAGAAGTCCACAGTATTCATTGGAATAAATGCCTTTAGGAACTGCATTCTGTCAACTTGATGTCTAACCAAACATGATACAATTCCAGAATGCAAAAGAAGTTCTTCATGAAAATGCAGATTAATTTTGTGACCTGAAGTCAAAGAAATAGTTTATTTTAATGTTGTCTTGTAAGTGTCACTTTTCTGTAAAAAGACAATTGGCATGATGATCTACAGGAAAGATTGGAGATAATGGATATTTGGAGCTGGCATGACAACTTACTGTAAATTAATCAGAAGGTTTCTAAGAGAGGCCAATACACCATATATCCTTCATTTTATCTATAAATATTCTGTATTTGCTTGGATATTTACCAGAAATATGGCTTAGAAATTCTGTAGAGTTTTAAAAGCATCTGCAGATATTAATGATTTTTACATTATAATTGTTTCTTTTAGTTGCATCACTAACCCTATAAAACCTAGGTTTATAAACTTCCTTAAGTTTTATGAAGTCAGATATTTGGAGTTCAGTAAGAGGCAAAAAGAAAAAAAAAGGAATTAGAGACTTGAACATGTTTCAGTTTTAAGAACAAACTCCCTGGGTATGCCCAGGACTGGAAGGAGATGACACATGTCATTCTCCCTTCTTATTTATCAAGTAATTGAATCACAGAATGGTGTGAGTTGGGAAAGACCTTAAGGATCTACTCATTCCAATTCCCTGCCATTGGCAGTGTCCTAGGTTACAATGTAAGACGTAACCAAAAGCATGTATTCTATTATCACCTTCACAAGCTGGTAAAGCAGGTGGGGCAGTGGTCGTTATCTCCTACCATGACTCATCCCCGATAACTCCCTCCGGGAGCTCTCTCTGCTTAATGGGCAATCAAGGACCCACTGCAGGACTCATAGAATTACATCAGCCCATTGTGAGGTGCCCCGCCCAGGGGGAGGAGCCAAGCATTCCCACCTGGATACACGAAAGGGTTTGGGACAGCACAAACAGCCCTTACCTACTGGATTTCCAGAGGACAAGAGCTACGACTGGACCTTCAGGTGAAGACCAGACCCTTTTCTAGAGGATCACCACTTCAAAAGGACCACTTCATCTGGGCTGCTACCACCACCCTGACTACCAGGGTGGCAGGCTGTATCCTGACTCTGTCAGTGTTCCTGTACTATTCCATTTATTTTTAATTTTTCTATTAAATTATAATTCTGACTTGCGATCTCCCACTGGTTTGTTTTCAAACCAGTACAGGCAGGGACACCTTCCACTAGACCAGGCTGTCCCAAGCCTCATTCAACCTGGCCTTGAACACTTTACAGGGATGGGATGTTCTTAAAATTGAATTTTTTTTTTAGCTGTCACACATCTGTCAGACAGATGTTTTTTGTGAATGGCCACTGTTGTATTTTGAGGGAATTTTCACTGAGAGGCAGAAGGAGGAAACATTTCAACAGTCTTTTTTTTTTTCTTTAATTTTTCACTTTTTTCCTCATATGGCAGATGCAGGAAACTCCTCAGAGGTCTGGCAGGCTCTGAGCAGCCTGAGGGAGATGGATTAGTGAGCATGGGACAGGTGAGTTCGTCAGAGATGCATGAGAAATTGCAGAACTATGTGATAAACACTTCTTTATCACAGGTCTATCTTAAGAAGCCCTCCCTCCTTTCCCTGTCACACGAGGGAGAAGAGCTCTACCAAAAGCATGCTAGAGGGTTTGCTAAGCTGGGAGTGAGAGGAGAAAACATCTGGTCAAAAAACATCTGATAATCAATATCTTAGACTGCCTAATGTTGGAACTGCCCTGGGGGAGGGCATGGTCTTCCCAGCTGAAGTGTGTGTGACCAGAGTGTCACTGTGATCCTCCCTTCCTCCCTATACTCTTTAGAGGTGTCTTAATTTTCATCTACATCTACAAACCCAGATTACCATTTGGAAAAATTAAAATTTAGAGCATTCACCAGGCATATGGGAGGCTGAATTTCCAAGCCCTTCTGGGAGAGTCTCCCATACCCTGGTTCATGTCATAATTGCCACTTACTCTGGCATGGGCTTCATTGCCCTTTTGACAGTCTTCCTAAATGTTCTTCAGGAGAGGGAGGTAAGATGTGTAAACATGACCTCATATGTTAGTGATAAGGGCACCTGGGAGACAGAGGCTCTGGATTTCTGCCCCTCTTTCATTGAAAATGTATGTGTTTTTAAGGACTGGAAGCCAGGGGTAGGTAGGATTTGTCTTTGGCAGGAGAGAGATGATGACATCTCGTGGAGAAGAGAGAAGAGCAAAAGCCATCTTTAGGTCTTAGCATGAGTAAGGGAGAAATAATGCTCTGGATAAGAAAATTTCAAGGCTTATCTGGTTTTTTTTCTGCTCCACAGAGAGCCTCCTTTCAGCACACGTGTTTTATTTCAAGCACAGGCTATATGTCGTGGAGTTAAATCTGTTTTATTCTCCAGTTGGCCAATTACAGTTTGGCTCTGTCATATTTATTCTCTCCCAGGGGCCCACACACTGCACGGGGTTTGTGTGGCCAGGTTTTGGTAGCAGGGGGGCTCTGGGGGTGGCTTCTGTGAGGAGCTGCTGAGAAGCTTCCCCCACGTCCGACATAACCAATTCCAGGCAGCTCCAAGATGGATGTGCCCTTGGCCAAGGCTGAGCAGATCAGGAATGGTGGGAGCACCTCTGCGATAACATTTTTAAGAGGTAAAAAAAGATGTTGTGCAAAGGCAAGTGTGGCCAGAGAAGAGGAGTGAGAACATGTGAGAGGAACATCCCTGCAGACACCCAGGGCAGTGAGGAGGGAGCAGAGAGGCTGCTCCAGGAGTCGGAGCTGGGATTCCTCTGCAGCCCATGGTGGAGCCCATGGGAGTGCAGAGATCCACCTGCAGCCCCTGGGGGAGCCCTTGCTGGAGCAGGGGGATGCCCAAAGGATGCTGTGACCCTGTGGGAAGCCCACCCTGCAGCAGGGTTCTGGCAGGACCTGTGGAGAGAGGAGTCCAGGTTGGAGCAGGTTTGCTGGCAGCACTTGTGACCCTGTGGGAGAGACCAAGGCTGGAGCAGCCTCTTCCTGAAGGACCATGGAAAAGATCCACGCTGGAGCAGTTTGTGAGGAACACTACAGACCATAGGAAGGACTCAGACTGGAGAAGCTCATGTCTCCCATGGCAGGGACCCCACACTGGGGCAGAGGAGGGACTCCTCTCCTTGAGGAAGAAGCAGTAACAGAAACAATGTGGTGAACTGACCATAATTCCCATTCCCCATCTCCCTACTCCACTGAGGGGCAGTGGTAGAGCCCAGGAAGGAGGGAGAGGTGGGAGGAAGTTGTTTTTATGATTTGCTGTACTTCTCATTATCCTACTCTGATTTGACAGGTATATAATTGAACTAATTTCCCCAAGATGAGTCTGTTTTGCCCAGGACAGTAACTGGTGACTGATCTCTCCCTGTCTTTATCTCAACCCATGAGCTGTTTGTTATATTTTCTCTCCACTGTCCAGTTGAGGAGGGGAGAGAGAGAGCAGCTTTGGTGGGCACATGGTGTCCAGCCAGGGTCAGATGACCACCC
>VZRO01008074.1:276427-306881 GCA_013397915.1 Daphoenositta chrysoptera
CCCCCCCCCCCCCCCCCCGGAAAATACCCTTTCAGCTGCTCCTCATTCCCCCTGTGATCTGATCATCTGCTCTCAGACAGGTACTCAAGCTGTAATTTAGGGCAGACTGTCTCAGGAAAACACACTCTGGTCTTACTGTGTCCTCCATTTGGGAATATCTGTCATCCCCACATGGTTCTCACACCTAAAATGTAGCAAGATTTTATATTATGAGCACATTAAAAAACCCCAACAAACCAGAGGTTTCTGTGGTGTGGCTTCTGGGCACAGATTATTTTCTCTGGCGTTTGGCTTCTGAGCCTGTGCTGCTACACTGTCTGTTTTGCTGAGTAGAGATTTCTGCTTCATGAAACCTGGAGGTTCTATAAAAGAAGCTTGAAATAATCAAGATAAATCAGTGACTGTCCCTAGGAGAGCACTCCTAGGAACTGTTCATCAGGCACTAAAGAGGTTTTGGCATATGGTACTTTGAGCCATTTAATGTCTGATCTCTGATTTGGGTGCAAAGAATTTCTTTTTACTCTCCATTCCATGCCTTAGTGTCAGGACCAGCAGCAGTGTGGCTGAGAGCTCAACAGACTTTGCCTGACCCTAATCCCTGAGAATACAGGGATTTTATGTGATAAAGGGAGATTAGGGAAAATAGTGCTAAAACCATATGTTCTCATTCACTTCATACTATCTCACAGCTGTTCTGTAGAGCAGAGGTGACAGAAGCAGAGGAGAAGACACTGTTTGACAAAGGTGATTGAACTGCTGGGACTAACACACCACTTCCATAAAATCATAGATTCATGAATTATTTGGGTTGGAAAAGACCAAGAAGAAGTTAAAGAAGTTCCAACCCCCTGCCATGGTGGGGGGATATGCCTTCCATTATCCCAGGTGGCTCTGAGCCCCATCCAGCCTGGCCTGGAACATTTCCAGGGATGGGGCAGCCACAGCTTCTCTGGGCAGCCTGTGCCAGGGCCTCACCACCCTCACAGGGAACGATTTCTTCCTAATATCCAATCTAAACGTGCTGTCCGTGTGAAGCCATTCCCCCTTGTCCTGTCACTCCAGGCCTTTGTCAAGAATCTCTCTCCATTTTTCCTGTGGGCTCCCTTCAGATCCTGGAAGGCCATAATGAGGTCACCCCGAATCCTTCGTTTCTCCAGGATGAACAATCCCAGTTCTCCCAGCATTGCCTTGCTACCCACACTCCTCAGAAGAATTGTTTTTTACACCTCTGTGTTGTTTCTATCTGTAGTTAAAGAAGACCTGAGAGTGATATACATCAAGGTAGATGAGAAGAGAGAAATTCTGTATGAGCCTTCTTTTTTTTCCCTTCCTGATGAATAACAGAATATCCTAAAGTGAGAAGAATTTCCATGCTTATATTTTGTGTTATGTTATGCCAAGTCTTGACAGATTATTTTCTGTTTGTCTGTGTTCTTGTTGGATCCCAAATTCTGGGAATTTGGCTATGGGAAGTGACACCGTTTTGTTTAGGGAGAGGATAGGAACTGTCTCCTGGAAACAGAAAAAGCAGGCTGGGCTCGCTAACCCCAGGATTTAGTCCTCAGGCACCTGGTGCATCCACGTCTTTGCTTCTAGAAGTTGTTCTGTTCCTTGCCACATTTCTTCATTCAGGTTTCAATGTGAGATAAAGAAAAATGTTGTTAAACCCTTTTGCTGATTTAAAGCAGGATGGGGCCTACAGACCACGTGAATCAAAGTCCCTAAAAGATCACTTTTTGGGGACTTTTTTTCTGCCAAACAAGCGTCAGATCTTGAGCTACATGTACCAAAGACAAGGCTCCCAGGGGGACAATCTCCTTTTGAACACATCTACTACTGATTAAGGAGATGACTTCAGCTCAGCTCAGAGGCTTAGTCTGGGAAGCCTATGTTTGGAAATTTGTGTACAAAACCCAGAATACATTTGGAAAATTTTGTGCAAAACCAGAATAAGTTAGGACATAAAACTGTTGGAGCAAGTCCAGAGGAGGCCACGAAGGTGATAAGGGGACTGGAGCACCTCCCCCATGGAGACAGGCTGGGAAAATTTGGGCTATTCAGCCTGGAGAAGGAAGGGATGTTTGGAGGCCTCACAGCACCTCCTGGTATCTGAAGGGGCTAAAGGGAAGCTGGAGAGGGACTTTTCATCAGGAATTGTAGAGATAGGGCAAGGGGGAGTGGCTTCACACTGACAGAGAGCAGGTTTAGAGGGGATATTAGGAAGAAAATCTTCCCTGTGAGGGTGGTGAGGCCCTGGCACAGGCTGCCCAGAGAAGCTGTGGCTGCCCCATCCCTGGCAGTGTCCAAGGCTAGGTTGGATGGGGATCTGAGCAACCTGGGACAGTGCAAGGTGTCCCTGCCCATGGCAGGAGGTTAGAACTGGGAGATCTTTAAGATCCCTTCCAACCCAGGCCGTTTTGTGATTCTGTGATTCTAAGATTCTAAGTTTAAGAGGTATGTGAGACATTAGGCACAAGAAACACCTGTGTAAAATCTGAGATCTCAGTCCTGCCCCAGATCCCAGATGGGAGGTGGAAACCACAACTGGGCTGCCACGAACCTGTATCCCCCTCATCCTGGAGGAGGAGCTGCTATCCTCAGAGTAAAATACTGCTCAATGTCAGTCTGCAGTGTTTTACATGATGAAGACATTTGGTTACATGTTTATTTGTTTTAGAAACTGAACACAATCCATGTGCAGAGACATTCTTTTGTGCTGACTTGATGGGAGCCATTGAGTGAAAACTTGGCAGGTGGGAGATGTGATTTAGTCTCCTTGTTGATGTCCCTTTGACTCAGGTGGTGATTTTGTTGCCAGAGGCAAGATTTGCCATGTTTTTTTAATAATCTCTGAAGAAATCTTTCCCAGATCTGAGATCCAACACTTAATTCTTCATTAACTTGCCACTCTTGTTATCAATTCCCTCACCCAGGGGTGAATAACTGATTGCTATCAGTCCTGTCAATCCCCCTCATCATGCTGAAATTCCTCATCACAGGGATAGCTTCTGCTTTGGAGGCAGATCAATCCCAGTTTCATAATGGAGGGAGTAGGTCTTGGGAATGGGAGGTGAACACACCTTAATCAGGATTGAAAATGTAAAAGTACAACTCTTGGCTTTATTCCTCCGTTAGCGTTAAATCTGGAGCTGTTCCAAAACAAGACTTCTAAATTTTAAGTTATTGTTCTAAATAAATCTGAATAATTGCTCAGTTTTTATCTGAAAAAGCCTACTAAGATTTCTTTGGACCCAGTGGGGATATTCCCATTTTTTTGTGCTAAATTCTGCTGAGAATTCAGGAGCAGGGAGTTGGGGTACTCCTTGTTTCTTTACAGCTGGTTAAAATACCAAGTGTTTGAAAGCTATTTAAAATCAGGATTGCTGCCTAAAAACACAATGGAAAGAAGAAACTGTCCTTCTACCTTTTGGGGAGGAAGATTTTTCAACTATTCCAATTTAAACTGTAGATCCTACAAAAACAAATCATGGAGCTTATATTAAGGCTCACTAGACTGGAGCTGTATTACCTGAGAAACTTGTAAACATAAACACATTCTTCATGCAAAGATATGGTTTCAGCTCTTTATTGTTCCCCCAACATTACATATTTTATGATTTTATTTCTTTTCTGTTTAAAAATTGTTTTGGATTTGACAATAATATACATCAAGTTCTTGCTGCTCGGTTTGATATTTGAATACTGAATCCTCAGTTTCTAGATTTTTTTCCTAGAATTTACAGTCTAGGACTGACAGCAGAGTGGATATTTCCATATCTAGGGATTGGGGCAAAGTTTGGGAATTAGGGGAAAATTTTAAATATACAGTTTAGAAAACAAACTGTAAAATGAAAAGCTTTCAAACTAATGTAATATATATTCTTAGATTTGGCATGAAAAGCAAGACTGATAAATAGATCATGTTTGAATTTTAATAATTTCAGCTGCCTTTGAATAATGCCAGAAAAGTGAAGTTAGAAAGCTTCTTAGTAAGTTAAGACCAAAGTTAATTTTACCATACAATGCTGGACCAAAAGTAATTTTCACACACTTCCTGGAGAAAAAGAAAATATGAATTCTAAATTTTGACAAACTGCTGTGGAAAAACTTTTTTGTAATACATCAACAATAGGAAAAGAGAGTTTCAAAATGAGATAATAATAGTGCTTTTAAGAACCAAATTGAAGTCCTGTAAAAACGTTGGTGGTTTGGGATTTTTTGTTCATGATAGCTATTTAAAAACTCAGCAGTTCTATTTTAAATCTGTATTCTAACCTTAAGAGAAGTTTGCTAAGATCTTAAAGTTGGGAGTCATCCTTTTGTTGATTTCAGGATCTCTGCCAAACACTGCTTTCAGTGATGAAAGGAAAAGGACCAAGTCGCTGGACTCGTGTAGGAGGGATAGAAAATGAGGTGACTAAGCCTGACCTCTCCTCTAGTTCAGATTCACCTCCTTGTCCTACATGTTCCTAAGGAAAATATTTTTAAATGCTTGGAGTTCTGAGCACCTCCTGTTGAGTTAGGACAGCTCTACCCAGCAGCACAATAAAAGAAGTTTTAATCACCCACTCATAAATACATTTTCCTTCTTGCTGCTGTTTTTATTTTTTATGTAATGACAGAATTTCCCTAGCATGCAAACTGTGAAGCTGGGAAACAAACCCAGAATGGTTTGTCTGGGCAGAAATCATTGCAATCTGCAAATCTCCTGAGGAGCTCTTTTTTCCAGCACTCCCCAGCCTTTCTAGTCTGCTCAGAACTATCAAAGACTTAAGAACTGCTGTGGTTTGGAAACTAAGGGCAAATGTCTCTGTATTTACGTGTGTGGAGAGTTAAGAGCTTAGAGGAGGAACAGAAAAGGCAGCAAGTCCAGTGTGCCTGTGTCACAGCACATCCCAGGGAAGACTTGGTTTCCTCAATGGGGAAAATAGAAGTGGAATCCCACAGCAGTTGGTCCTGAGCTGCTGCTGGCTGATTCTTCCTCTCTCTGTTGTGTTGGTTAAGCCTGGTTTGGCACACGCATTATGGTGATGTGTTAAGGAGCAGCCAATCTAGGGAGGAAAATCACTAAATTTGAGGATTCCTCCCTGATTTAAGTTGTTCTGAGCAGTATTGATGGTGTTGAAACTTTTCCCCTGTCCAGAATGATTTATTAAGCCAGGACATCCAGAATAGCTAAACTATTGCCAAATAGTTAAGAAAAACCTGAAAGCTGTGCACGTTAAAGACTTCTCCCTGCTGTTAATTAAATAGATTCTTACTATTTGGCATCTTTGAAAACTGAAATTTGGTGTTTTCTGTACACTAGAACTGATTTGATTTTTCTTTTTCTTTTTTTTTTTTTTTAAATGAAGGGTGTCAGGATTCAAATTAACAATGCCAAGGCTAGAACATAATATCTGTGTCGAGCTGTAGTAAATGCAGGGTATAAAGAAAACAGTTTGCAGTGGTTTCACATACAACTGATTGTAGTATGTAAACCCTGATGCCAGCCAGGCCACTGCTGGATTCCTGGTAAATTCCCAATCCCAACAGCAGGGTAATCAGCTAATCTTGTAATCCTGCTCCCTTGGAGAAGGGATTGAGAACAGCCAGAAACTCTTAATGCAGGCTGTGCCCTCGGAGCCAAGGCTGGAGTAACTCCCACAGGGAAACAGTTCTGGCACATGGATGTATTGCCAGTGGCATCTCTGTCCCAGAATTGGGGCATTGTAGGTGCTGAGGGGGGGGGTCAAGATTGGCCCTGTAGAGGAGGCAAAGTAAAACCAAGTCAAACGAGTCTCATTTAGTATGGAAAATCAGCAGGGCCTTCGTGGGGTCTTTCCAATGGCACATCTGGAAACTACGGAGTGATTTGTTTCCTTTTCCCAGTTTCTTAAGTCTTGTTAAAGCTAAAGAAAGCCTGATCAGATAAAAGGACCACAAGGGTGGTCAAACACTGGAACAGTTTCCCAAAGTAGTTGTGAAGTCTCTGTCCTTGGAGCTGTTCAAAATTTGACTGGATACCACCCAGATCAAGGGCTCAAATTCAATATTTATTCATGGTCTGCTCAGGGGCCACAGGTCTTTCCAACCTAAATTATTTTGTGATCGTATACTAGCTTCTGAAGGACTTTGTGCATTGAGCTACATGCAGGTGCAATAAATGGGGAAAAGGTTTAGAAGAATCCCTCCTTCTCCCTTGTTGCACCTGTTAATGTCCAGGGAAAGAGTGGAAAGGCAGAAACATATATGTGACAGGCATTGCCAACAACCTGGAAGTGTTTTTTGGGGGGGTAGGAGGAGAAAACCACATCACAGCCATAGTGGGAGCAATGTGTGAGTGTTACATAGAGGAACAAGTGGAAACATCTTTTCCCACAAACCACTGGAGCTCCCCTTTGGCGTGGTGTGTTTGGAAGCCACCACAATTGCAAGGGTGTGTGATCCCTCCTCTATACTGTGGCAGGACTTATGTACATAAAAGCTTTAACTGATACTTAATTTGCTGTTTCCTACTGACTCTGAAAACCCCATGAAATATAGTGGTTACTGGCAACCTCCGAGCTCTTGACTTAGTGAAAGTGAATCATTCTATTTATGTTACTACAAGGGAGTGGAGTCTGGCAGAGGCTCTGTTTGGAATGATTTAACGGAGCAACTCCTTTAAAAGGGGTTATTTTTTCTTGGTTTTTAAAATTTTTCTTCAGGGGATTATTTTATTTTATTTTATTTTATTTTATTTTATTTTATTTTATTTTATTTTAGACAGAGGAGCTTTTTTTCCTCTTGGTTTTAGCCCTTCCAGCCTCCTTTGCTCTACTCTGGTCTGCTCTGCTCTGTTCTTCTCTCCTATTAAATCTTGGCACAATATATATGGCACAATATTTGTTGTATTTTCAAATTGTTATGAATATTCAAATGAATATTCAGTCTTATTCTGAATTTGATTAAAATTTTGGCTTCTCTGCCTCGTAGTTTCTCCCTGTACTTAAGCCTTGCATTATTTTTTTAGAGTTTTTGACACTTTGAAGCTTCCTGCATCTAAATGTCATTAGATACCCATCATTATTTTGTTATGGACTACCATGAACAATATAATTACTTCACACAATTCATCATTTTTCAAATGCTTGAGACATCTTATATTTTCCCTTCATCTCAGATGAACATTTCCAGATGTTTCAATTTCTCTTTGGTCTTTTCTAACGTGGGGTAGTTCTCTGACACCTCACATGAGATAAGGCAAAAAAATTGTTTCCCTGAGATCTCTTTGCCAGATATTTTACTGCCTGCAGGAAAGGAGGATCCTCAATAGAACAGTGGTGAGCAGGGCAGACCCTGCTACATCTCAGTGAGTGAAACACAATTTAATCCAGCTGTAAATGCAGGGAACTGGGCCTTAGACAGATTGTTGTTATTTTACTGTGAGCTTTTTCCACCTGTTCCATATTAACTCCACTGGTAGTCCCTAAATATGCTTCTGTCCAGCACTGTGTGGCTACTTCTCAGCACTGTTAAAATGTGGAAAAATGGAGCAGGGAAGAAGCAGCTTTGGAAATGAGAAAGGAGGAGAAGAATGCAGGAGACAATGGATGGAACAAGAACTAGGGAAAAAAAGAATTCCAAATGGAAAAATTTGTTTAAGTTAATGAAAGATAGATGGATTCCTATGTTGCACACAAATGTTGAGGGAAACTATTTTCTCTTTCTAATACTTTATAAAGCCTCCTCTTATCCAGAATCAGATTGATGCCCTTGCTGGGTTTAGTTTTGTTTTGCTTTGTTTTTAACACAGTCCATCTGTCTTGAAGGTCGTGGTGTGGAACTGATTTCAATAAAACACAGGAAATTAAGTTAATGATCCTGATCTCTTTCCCTGAAGTGATAGAATCCTCTGTGGAAGGCCAGAGCTGATCCTGGTCCAGCCAGACCTTGGGAATGCCTTGTCAGGAGCCAATAAACTCAGCTTGATGTTCTTCTTTCCCTGGACACCAGTGCCTAGGTTACACCCAGTAAAAATCAGCTGACTCTTAAGCAGGCTATCCTTTGTTCCAGCTTGGAGTCTGCTGTCCCTTTTATCTGTTCCTGGAAACTCTTTATCTCCCTGCTGAGGTGGCACTGGTGAAAATAAAATTACTGTGGCTGAGGAAGAGACAAGAGGGGTGTACTCAGTAGTAGCGTAGCTCACATGTTCACTTCTTTTCAGAAAACCTTCTTTTGAAGAGGCAGAAGATAAAGTTCTGAGGCTTCTGTGATGCAAATTGTCAGAGAAAGTTTCTGTGGAGGAAGCTTTAAAGTCATTTGTTACTTTTTATGCTGTCAGGTGTTAACACTGCCCAGCAAGGTATAACACTGCTCTGCTCATTTTCTTAGCAGCTCTCCTGAAAACACTGGGAGCTCCTCCAGGTGTGATACCCATAGCAGGAGGGTGTCTTTTGTTTCCTGCTCCAGTGCAGACTTTGCTGATCAGAAGCAACTGCAAACCTCTGGGACTTGCCCTGTTGACCAGTGCCCTGCAGCCAAGAGAATAATTCCCTCTGCATGCTCACATGGTTCCCACTCACTCACACAGACAGAGCCATCACCTCACATTTAAAACATAGAAATAGAGGGTGCTGCAGCAGCTGCCTTCAGGGAGCAGCTCTGTGGTGCTGGCAGTGAGCAGGAACATTATTCCAGGGAAAAGCCCATGTGGCATCGTGCCTGTGGCTGGCACAGCATCCCTCAGAGCTCCATGGGAGCAGGTGTGTGGGCACACCTGGTCTTCTCTGTGCCCTCTGAAGCACTGCAGAGAGAACACTGGAACAAGGGCTTCTTCCTCCAAAGAAAGGCAAGGGCCCATCCATAGCTCCTGGTGCTTGTGAAAGAAAGGGTTGGAGTGGCTCCCTTGGCCTGTCTGCCTTAAGATCCATGCAAAAGGGTCACAGTCTAAAGGGCCAATTCAGCCTGGCAGAGAATATTTGATCTGATAAAAATTGTCTCTGAAACTGTTCCTGAATTAAGGAAAAAAAAAAAAAAATAAGAGGAGGAAAAATACCCACCTCATAAAAATAAAACTGAGTACAGAGTAAAAGCACTACATAGAAGTCAACAAGAAAATATATTGATCTTGTATTTATCACAGAATCATCAAGAAAAGACCTCCAAGATCATCAAGTCCAAGTTTTGACCAATCCCCACCTTGTCAGCTAAATCAGAGTACTGAGTGCCACATCCAGTAATTTCTGTATGGATGGGGACCCCACCACCTCCTTGGACAGCCCTTTCCAGTGCCTGACCACCCTTTCAGTGAAGAACTCAATGTCTTTTAGTAGTGACAGACCCAGAACTGGACACAGGATTCGAGGTGTGGCCTCACCAGTGCCCAGTACAGAGGGACAATCACTGCCTAGCTCCTGCTGACCACAGTATTGCTGATCCAGATTCTTATATTAAGAATAAATTTCTTTGTCAAAGCACCTTGATGAAGAAAATACAGATTTTAGCAAATGATTCTGAGGGGGAAAAAAAAAGATCTTGGAAGAGAAAACAGGTTCTTTGATTATGGAGGGAGGGGTAGAATTAGTGCTGACACAAAAATGTCTTAAAAATCTACCAATGATTTCTGAAATGCCATAGACAATGTTGTGAAATACTCAGAGAAAATGAAAGAGAGAACATATTTTTCACTATAAGAAGAAAAGAAATGGTAGGAAAAGGAGCATAAGTCCTCACCTTCATCAGTCCATAAGCTGTGGTGCCAAGTAATTTAAATTATTTCAGTCTCATTTGCTAATGGAACTTTTCATTAAGAGGCTTTGTTCATAGGATTCAGGCAATTAGCATTCTCTCAGGAAAAGAAAAGCTACTTAGACCAAAATCACTCAACTGTGCAATAGACAGTGGGCTCAAAAGGAAACTCAAATAGGTGGAGTTCTTTGAACTAAGTATTTTTCTGTCTGTGTTGCTGACTTAGCTCAGCAGGGACGTGTCCCAAAGCACAGGCACTTTGCACAGGATGAGAGAAGGCTGCCACAGGTCCCACTGATCTGGGCTGTTGTGTGCTCTGCTTCTGCCCTGCTCAGCCCTCTGTGAGGGCTTGAGCTTGGCCTGCAGCCACACACCCATCCAGCTGCTCCCTCACTCCCCCTCCTCCACAGGGCAACGTGAGAAAATGAGATGGAAGAGCTCACGGGTTGAGATAAAGACATTTACCAATCACTGACACAGGCAAAACAGACTTGGCTTGATAAAAATATAATTTATTTCCTGAAGTCCATCAGGATAAGCTTGCTCCGTAGTGGCCCTCTCTGTGGGCTGCAGAGAATCTCTGCTTGGGTGCCTGGACCACTGCCTCTCCCTCTTCCCGCTCTCACCTGGTGTCTGCTAGATGTTTCTCACACATTTTCCTCACTCCTTTCTGCCCATAAGGCATTTTTGCCCTTCTTTGAAGATGTTTTGCTTGGCGTAAGGTTTATTCTAACAATATTCCAAGAAATAGCATAAGGTAATAGCTAGGGCACTGATTGTTGGTAGTTTTATTTGTCTTTTAAGTGGTTTTTATGGCCAGTGTAGCTACCTAGAGGAGCATCAGAGTTTTGTCTCATTCTGGACTAAATCCCTTTATATCAATGGAATAATTGCTATTAACTAAAAAGGGAGCTGGGCCTGCCTTAGTTTGCTATCTGAAAAAAGTGCAGGCCATGAGAAATTCCCACATTCTTTGGAAAAACAAGTCCATTTTGAACTTGTAACCTGTTCAGTTTCCTCTTTCTACCAGCTGCAAAAAGCCAGGGAAGTTTGGACCGTAGAAGGTTTTCAGTTGCTGACAGCTTTTCTCTGAAGCAGGAAGAGTTCCTGTGCCGCATCACCAGCCAAGCTCCAAAAGTAAAACCCAGGCCCTTTCTCTTGGGCTTGGTATCTCCTTTTTCCATCCATATTCAGTTCTCACACCTCACCTGTCCCTTGTGTGTTTTCACATCCCTCTACCCTGCCAGTGGATGTCCTCAATCCTTTTTTCCTCTTCTCTAGGAATCTTCTTTCCCTGTTGAGTTTTTGTTTCCTTAATGTCTCTTCTCTACTTCTTGCCCAAGCCTCTGAATTTGTTTTCTTTCCCTTACATCACACACACATGGCCAGACCTACTCCTTGCTCTCAGTTTTGTTATTTTTCAGTCAGTGCACGATAACCTTTTAATGAGGATTTTGAACAATAACAAGGATTTTGAACTGTTCCTGTAGAGGAAAGTAAACAATGTTATCCTTAATAAGGATTTCCAAATATACTGTGAAATTAGTCATTTCACAAGCAGTAGGACTACTGAAGCATAATTCCTACTGGCTTTGTGCCATGAGGCTCAACTGGGCAAAATCTCTGATGCCTAATAAAACAAAAAGTCATCTTAGTTTTTTTCCCCCAAAGGGCACCTTGAAGGATCTCTTGTCTTTCCCTAGATGCCATTTATTAGTGTCTGTATTATATCCCAATGATTGTTACCCCTCAGGAGAGATGTCGGTCCCTGTTTGTCCAAGCCAGAGCCTTTCCTGTGACTTAATCCTTGGCTCCCTGGTGGGATGGCACAGGGGAGGCACACAGATGTGTGTCCCCAGCCTGCCACAGGAGGCCAAAGCTTGCAGCTGGACCAGCACAGCTTTGGAAAAGAAATCTTTGAAAACTCTGCATTTCATATATTAATCAATCTGGCTCTTGACAAGGACACAAGATTATGGCTGAAGACACCTGGACATTTTGTGCTACATTTAAATGGCAAAAGCAAGTTTATTTATTTATTTTATTATTTTATAAGTACTGGTTTCTTCATTGGTCAGTGCTGACACATGGGTGGCTGTGCAATAATTAGTGCAGAGCAGTGTGCTTGTGGTGAGGGGGTTCACTGAAGCATTCTGGCACATGGCAAGAGCAGAGGAAGCAGAAAAACTGATCACCACCTTTGAGTCAATCTTCTTCAGAGGAGCTCTGT
Source organism: Daphoenositta chrysoptera (assembly GCA_013397915.1). Lineage (NCBI taxonomy): Eukaryota > Metazoa > Chordata > Aves > Passeriformes > Daphoenositta > Daphoenositta chrysoptera. The sequence continues at coordinate 288,369 of VZRO01008074.1, forward strand.
AATGAACGGAGCAGAAATTAGCCAGATATGTCTAATTAATTACAAAATGCTGGCTTAACTAGCTTATGCAGGACGGCAAAGTGAGATGGATGGACTGACATGTGACAACAACAAAACTGTGACTCTGTCACCTCTGTCAGCACTGCTGAAGTGCAACGACCTTGCTTTGAATGATGTGATGGGGAACCTGAGAACAGGATGGTGATTTGGATCAGCACTGCAGTAAATTATGGGTTATTACACCAGTTTGCCAGTGCCAAACCTTAGAAACAATATAGGCTTCATCACAGAGCAGAACCCAGTTAAAGCCCTATTACTTTTTGCTATCATTTACTATTTCTTAGAGTTGGAAGGATTTTCCCTTTTTTTTTCCTTAACTCTGGTTTTAGGCAAAAAGAAATAGCATATCATGTGGAATTCAAGAAAGCACATGTCACAGGAATGTCATCCTGCCCTTAGGCAAATAGCTGAGCAAACCCCAAACACCAGACTTTCAAAAGCAAACTCTGAAGCATCTTTCTGCAACCTCCTATATATGAACAGGCATGAATTAAACCTGCTTATCCCTCCCATGGCTTTGCTGAGGCAATTGTTGTTCTATAAGAACAAAACTACCTAGAGGGATATGAGCTCAAATGTCAGCTAATAAACCTTTCCTGTTCTCAGTCAATTTTTAAGTTTATATTTTCAATAATACCAAAACCTAGGATGCTTTGCTTCCTGCAGATTATTTTTTGTTTAACCCTGAAGGATATATTGCTGATGAAAACCAAGCATGGAAACTGTCTGATATTTGGCTGCATTATTTCATACAATTAGCAGTAATTCTGGGTTAGCAGCTGAGATTACCTAAGAACAAAAGAAAAAAAAAAATAAGAAAAAAGAGGAAAATAACAGCAAAAAAGTGCTTTTGCTACAGTTATTCCTGGTTTATGTTGTGCTGATGATGCCATAATGATTTTTTGCCTTTTCTTCTATATCTCTTTTAATAGCTTTATAGCCTTTTCTATTCTTAGTGTTTCTTTTTAGTCTACATTCCTAGACTTAATGTTTTGTTGAGTTAGGAGACTAAACATCTTAGAAGCCTCAGACACCAAGGTCCTCTCTGGAACACATTTTGTAAACTAAAAGATGGGTCTGTCCAGGGGAGGGTTCCTCCGGGAGGGGGGTTCACTTAGCCTCACTCATTGGGGAATCTTTGATAGATATGCTAATTTGTAAGACCTGTAATTTTATACCCCATCTATCGAGTGTGTGCATTTTGGGGTGGGCATTTTGATGTGCATTTTCGGCGTGTTCCACCTGGATGGAGTGCACCAGGGATCCTTGAAATAAATATCAAGGTAAAAACCCCTTTTTCCCTTCTAACCGTGTTCAGCTCTGATTTTAAGAACAGGGATAAGGCATCACTGAACTAGCCAGCAATAAAGTGCACTCTTGATGATATTAAGGGCATGGATTTGGCACTCGTTTTTCTGGACAAATCTTTCTATTTGACTCTTGAGATGTCAATATATTATAAAAGATTGCTCCACAAGAGTTTAAGTGATTTTCATCACCTACTTGGCTGTCCCTTACAAGCCTCCAGAATCTGGAATGCTTCTCCCAAGGCGCTGGAATGACAGATATTCCTGCCACTAGAGGGTATAATGTCTCCATCATTTATACCTGGCCAGCCCTTACTCATTGTGGATGCACGAACACCTGGCTTTTCAGGAGTTTCAAAACTGAGGCAGAGCTCCTCAGGGAAGCCCGAGGAAATTAAGGGTTCTTTGGAATGGGAGCACCTCACTTCTGCTGCCTGCTTTGTTGGTCTCAACCTGAGAATACTTTCCAGAAAGCTGCAAGTGTGAGTGGGAACTGACCAATGGAGCTAAAGGGAAAATGTACTTATCAAGATTTGTGCGAAAAGTTAATTTAAAAAGTCCATTAAAAAAAAAAAAAGTTTGTGGGAAATCCCAGCCTGTCATCCCAGGCTGAACATGGAGGGCTGATGTATTAATCACGTTCCCTTGTACTTGGGTGGTAGGATCTTTTAGCAGCCAAAAGAAAGGTTCTGAAGGCTGAGGAGCAGCCCTGGATAAAAACACAACTGCAGAGATCCCTGACTGATAATACTAAGGAGGGAAAAGTTTGTTCTCTCTCCACTGAGGTAACAAGCTCTGTGTCAGCGCAACAGTCCTCAAGCAGAACAGAGGTTACCACAGCACCAGTCAAAGATAAAGATTGGGCCATGACAGCCCTTCTTCTACAGGATTTGGGATTCTTCAGGGAAAAAAAAAAACCTGTGTGTTCAGCTCTAGGGATTCTTCTGCCAGGTGACAAATGCAATTTTTTCTGCTTCCAGCTAGTGAGAAAACTGAGCTTCGAGAGAAAAGTTACTTGTGAGCTGTTAGAAGGCTCCATGCAATTTATCATGCTAATCTCTAGCATTTGGAAGCAACATATATCTTTGATTGTCTGTCTTGCTGTACTGCAAGATGAGGATCTGAATATCTTAATAACAAGCCCAGTGAAGAAATTGTAGTCTAAGTTAAACATGTGAAAGCTTCTTCTTAATCTTTAGAAAAAGGGAATAAGACATTATCTTCTCAGTCCAGCCCCTCTCTGCTTTGTGATCTCTCACAGAGAGGTGAAACAAGAAAAAATACTTAAATCCATACGTGTTGCAGATGAAAAAAGTATTTCTTTAAAGAGCAGGAGATACAAACCCTGTGTAAAAGTAAGAGAGTTTCACCTTGCCTTTGAAAGGGTCAAGATGTACACAGATATGCAGCCAAACACTGCTTTTAGGTGACCAGAATGTCACTTCAGCTGCCTCCAAGTCCCCTTGGACAAGGGCACTTAGGTGGCACCTGAGTGTGACTGTAAAAATGCCAGCACCAAGTTCCAGATTCGCCACAGTTCGGTCTTGCAGTGCAAAGCCATCAGGCAGACTCAGAAGTATTTGCTCTGCTAATCTGGACTACATTTAATGGCTATCAGATAACCCCACCGTGGTGATTGCTACACTGTTGTTGTCCCCAGCCAGTGGCAGTGCAGATGGCCAGGCAGCAAGGCTGCCTTTATGGAGAGGGCAGTGCCTGAGGAAAGCAGGAACACAGGAATTCTGTCTGGAAAAGGACTGTGAGTGGGTCAGGGCTGCAAGGCACCTGTGACCGAGCTCTTCCCCCTCCACCCTGCATAGGGAGGGCGTGGGCTGGTAGAACTAATCCCTGATGAGGAGTGAGTTGATGTGTGTGACACCACTGTGTCAGTGTCTTGGGAGACACCCTAAACTGTGAAAATTCCCAGTACCTCAGCTCACTGGCAGTGTGGGGAAGGGGCTAATTAGGATCAGGTGTAATGAAGAGTCTGCTACTGCTCTAGAGCGAGAAAAATCTTTGTGAGCTTTACTGGAGCTAAATTTGTCCCTCTGGGCCAAATGGGTTCAAAACCATGTAGATGTGGCACTTGGAGACATTGGTCAGTGCTGGCTTGGTGAGCAGACTCACTGGTCTTAGAGGTCTTTTCCAACCATAATTTGTCTGTGTTATATTGTGACACCTCCTTCAGGAATGGGGAATTCAGGGGTCATAAGTGAGAGACAGAGAAGCTGGACCAGCAGGACTAGAAATGCCAGATGAGAGAAATTTTGACCTCTGGAAAGACTCGAAGCTAGATAAGATGCAATCCTTGTTTACACATTTAAATAGGATGTATACTGGGCCCAGCTGCTCTTTACTAGCATAAGTAAGAGCCCTGTTTCTCTTTCCAGTTTCTAACCTGTCAGATTAATATCCCCTGAGTTTTGGGTTTTTTCCCTCAATTTATTCCTTAAAAAATGTAAGTCTAAAAAAGAAAAGTAGTCTGTCCTGCTTTCTCAAGATATGGTTATTTATTTACAACACTCTCAGGCATATGGTGTGATTCTTGGGGCTGTCCTGTGCAGGGCCAGGAATGTGATTTCAATGATCCTCATGAGTCTCTTCCAACTCGGGATGTTCTATGCAATTTATTTACTATTTATTATTAAAAGCATTATGTCACTACATTTCTCCAAAACACGTATATAGAGGTGAAATAGGAGGATTCTCTGCATGAACCCCCCCACAGGTTTTGATTAAAGGAATGAGATGCTCATAACCTAGATGATTATTGCACCAATAAAATATGTACAATCCATGAAAAAAAATCACTTGCAAAAAGAGGTTTTAAGAGGATTATCCTGACAATGAAGAACATAAAGAGACAGGTTGGTATATTCTGCCAAAAGTTAGGGACTTGCCATGAGAATGCAATGGATGTGTGATTTATGTGTATTCTGTGTGAGCCTGAAACAGGCCTGGGAGTCAGTGCAACTCCTTGTATTCTGTTATCAGTGCTTATTATATGGCATAATACCCAAATCCTGGTGGGTCCATTTCAATCCCTGCACTTTAAACTGGCTTTCAATGCAAGTACCACGCACATGTCATGGGAGAGTTTTAGAGCTTTTAGTAGCAGGCCTGTGGAAACTCAGAGTTGAAGAATGTGCTGGTTTTGTCTGGGATAGTTTAATTTCCCTCACAGAAGTTGGCGTGGAGCTGTGTTTTGGATTTGTGCTGGGAGCAGTGTGGGTAACACTGGGATGTGTTAGTTCTTGCTGAGCAGGGATTACATAGCATGGAGGCCTTTTGTGCTTCTCATCCCACCCCATCAGCGAGGAGGGTGCACAAGGAGTTGGGAGGGGACATGGCCAGGACAGGTGTCCCCAGCTGGCCAAAGGGACATTCCAGATCTTTTGGCATCGTGCTCAGCTTATAAAGCTGGGGGGAGAAGAAGGAAGTGGGGGCTGTTTGAAGTGATGGCATTTTTTTCCCCAGGTATGTGTGATGGAGCCCTGTTCTCCTGGGGATGGCTGAACACCTGCCTGCCCATGGGAAGGGGTGAAGTAATTCCTTGTTTTGCTTTGCTGGCTTGTGTGGCTTTTGCTTTCTCTATTAAACTGTCCTTATCTCAACCCAGGAGTTTTCTGCCTTTCATCCTGCCCATTCCAGCTTTTTTCCTTCCCAGTGGGAAGGGGGAGAGTGAGTAGCTGTGTGGAGTTAAACCACAATAAAGTCATTTACAGTTTTCAGGCTTGAGGTTGTCTCCTGAAGCTACACTTTACTCTGCCCCATCAAGGATTTTACCTCCTGTGGGTTACCACATCTTAGCTGTGCAGGCTGGATGGATTCCTTGGAAGACACAATTATGTGATTGTTGGTTCATGGATTTAGATAAAGCAGCCACACAACAAATTTATCCCCTTTGTCCATTTGTAAATGTCCGTTGAACCTGAAGAGGTCAAGTGAGTGTAAATAAGGGGATGTTTCCTTTGGGTTAAAACTAAACTCACTTAAGTGGGTTGCTCCAAAACCACTAAACATAATCTTCTCTAGAAATCAAGAGATTTGTAATTTTAGTGCATTTTTGAAAAGAAGACCGAAATACTAAAATTACTCTGCATACCCATTTGCAAACTTCTTAATGTTTTCCAAATGTATTGCTACTTTCCAGAGTTATGATACAATACTGCTTATTATGGGATTGTATTCCTTCCTGCCAATTCCTTTTTGACCATGTAGGCTACAAACATAACTCATGTGTGCATCCTGAAACCTAGAAATACCTAATAAGACCCAGCATAATTTTCATGGTCCAAATATGCAGAGTGCCTAACACTGCCCTTGTTTTCAGATGTGTCACCTGAGGAGGTGGCCATGGGCAGGGACGCCTTCCACTATCCCAGGTTGCTCAGAGCCCTATCCAGCCTGGCCTGGAACACTTCCAGGGATGGGGCAGCCACAGCTTCTCTGGGAAACCTGTGCCAGGGCCTCAGCAACCTCACAGGGAACAATTTCTTCCTGATATCCAATCTAAACCTGCTCTCTGTCAGTGTGAAGCCATTGCCCCTTGTCCTGTCACTCCAGGCCCTTGTCAAGAGTCTCTCTCCATCTTTCCTGTGGGCTCCCCTTAGGTCCTAGAAGGCCACAATGAGGTCATCCCAAAGCCCTCTCTTCTCCAGGCTGAACAATCCCAATTCCCTCAGCCTTTCCTCCCAGCAGAGCTGCTCCATCCCTCTGATCCCCTTGGTGTCCCTGCTCTGGACTGGCTGCAGCAGCTCCCTGTCCTTCCTGTGCTGGGCCCAGGGCTGGAGGCAGCCCTGCAAGCGGGGCTTAGCAGAGGGGCAGAGGGGCAGAATCCCCCCCTTCCCTCCCCTGCTGCCCATGGGGTATGCAGCCCAGAAATTGCTCTCTTTCCTCCTTGGGAAGCCTTCTGGAAGGTTGTTTCCTTTGCCTTTGCTCCCTGAAGAAGAAAGAGTGGGCTGTCATTTCCTACCCTCTCCCCACTGATTGTTGTATCTGTTGTACTTTAGTTTTCCAGTTTATCCCACTGTCCCTTAGGCCACTGTGTGTGCTTTCATTTGCACATGAAAATATATCCATGCACTCCAACTCTTGCCATGGATATCACAAAGGCAAATATGAGTATTTTCTCTCAAGATTTTGTGCAAACATAGGTGCTGGCAGCTCAAAACGAAATACATATTTGGTGTGCACATACTTTTTCATTGGGAGAAATGGGAGACCTAAAATTAATCATGCCCAGAATTATTAATTATTAATTATAAACAAGTCTGGAGTAGACAAACCTAAGTGCACTCTTATATAAGGACAGGAAAACCCCACCTAGTGCATCTGTGCATTAAAAAATAAGAATCTTACAAACTGTACTGTGCTGCTTATAGGAAATAATCCTCTCCATTAAAAAAGAAATTAAAGTTCCTCAGTTTGCAACACTGAAACTTGCTACTATTGTTACATTAACCAATGTTTCTAGATGTAAAGTCTTCCTTTTCATGGAAAGCAGGAGGAAAAAAAAACTATTTCAGTGATATATTCCTACAAGGAAAGCCTTTAACACTGAATTTTTCCAGTTAATAGTTATAGTTCTAATGAGAGTTCTTTGAAAGTTTTTGGAATTCTTTGTCAAAATAAAAAGAATTTTTCTTAATGTGTTTTCTTTGAGTATCCCTGCAAAGTGTACTTTCCCAAGTTCCCGAGATGGATTCCTTAACAGTAGAAGGAAACTAAACTTAAAGGCATTGTTTTTGTTCCAACCTTCATCTTGTTGAGTTTGTGGCTAATTTTATATTTGTCTTGTGATGCTTAAAATTCCTTCAACTTTTTCTTTACCTTCTCTGTTACTTCTTGAGACCATAATCTAATATACCCCAAAAAGCCTTGAAAAACTGTGCTGTAAAGAAGACAGAATGATTACAATATTTTTTCTGTTCATTGTTTTGGCAAATACATTTGGAAAAACAGAGATTTAAGAAAATTCATAAATACATGAGAATAAACCATGACTTGAGACAGAGGCAATGTGTCTGGCGCATATTTTAAAAAAAAATTAAAGTATAGGTGGCTGCTACCAGGCTGTCCCTCCATGCTCATGTTAATGAAGAGGTGCACTAGGACAGTAAAAAGACATTTCTCCTCTTAAACAGGAATAATAGGACAAGCAAAGCATCCAGAGTGGGCTCTGCATGACACTTTAGTCAGTGCAGGAGGAGCATTCAGGAGGAGGTGCTGCAAACTAAGCAAGGACTCACTGTGGTGTCCTCCCTGAAGGAGAAGGGAGCTCCCAAGACCCGGAGATATTCCTGGTCAAAAGGAATGACAAAAGTCAGAGGGTCTGTGAATGTTTGTAAACTTTTATGGGTAAATTACACACCTGCCATGGAAATCTGTGTGAGTTTGTGCCTGATCTCCAAGTACAAGCACGTGGTGGTGGGTTTGGAACAAAGGGGTGGGGTAAAAGGGAAGAGATGGAGAGAGATGGATCAAAGAGGGGGAGAGAGAAAGAAAGGAAGAAAGGGAAAAGGTGAGATCACCAGTCCTGGCTCCAGTGTTGATCCAGCTGAGGGGGTGCCCAGGGTCCTGGGGCTCCTGTGTGCCCAGGCTTTGTGGGGATACCTTTTTATAGATAAGTTCTTCCCACCCTGGAGATAAGTTTCTCTGTTTTCTATGCAAATTACTTGTCATGGATTCACAGAATCACTGCGGTTGGAAAAGACTTGTGAGATCATCGAGTCCAACCTGTGACCGACTCACCTTGTTAACCAGACCAGAGCACTGAGTGCCTCATCCAGTCCTTCCTTGGACACCTCCAGGGATGGGGACTCCAACACCTTCCAGGACAGCCCCTTCCAATGTTTCACAACCCTTTCCATGAAGAAACTGTTTTTTATGTCCAGCCTGAACCTCTCCTGGTGCATCCAGAGGTCATTTATTCTTGTCCTGTCACTACTCCTTGGAGAGGAGACCAACTCCCACCTTGCTACAACCTCCTCTGGAAGTGCAAAGCCAAACCCCGGCTGGTCGTGGCATTGTCCCATGGTAGGAGCATTTTGCAGAGTCTAATTCCTGTCCCCACAGTGTCACCTGAAATGTTCAGTAAGCATGGTACAGGAGCAATAGGTTCAGTAACTGTGGCACAGGAGCAGTACCACATTGGATCACCAGCCCAGCCATCCCTGTATCCTTTCTCTTGCTGTGCCCTGCACTAGGCAGCTCATTTTCAGGAAGCTGTTAATTGAACCTTGATGACCAATCACAATTGCTTCCCTTATGCTTCATTTGGAGGGGGGATTATACTCTAAATCATCAGGCTTTGTTTTTCCTTCCAGTAACTCTTGGACGTATTTTTCCTTCTCCCACTTCTTCTTGATGTAACTGTAGCTGTTGCTCTTTAATGATTAATTATATGTGTCCAGTCCCTTTGTTACTCTTGACAAATGCTTAACCTCAAAGCCACCCTGTGACTAATTAATCCCACACTAAGTGGCACTGATATCCCGTGTGGGCCACGTGGGGCAGGGGGTGTCTTTGCATCCCTGTCAGGTGAGTTCTCCCTCCCCACCAGCCTGAGGTAAACATTAGCACAGTACAGGGTTCCTCCATCTGTCAGCATGCTCTATTCACATTAAGTGACCAAAATCCTTGGTGCTAAACCAATAAAGGAATAAATGATATTTTGAAATCTGGAGTGTTTTCTAGTTCTGCCTTTTTCCTTTAGAGTTGAGCAACACGCACTGAAATAAATTGTGTTCACTGCTTGAGGTCTCATTTTGATGTGCTTAGATCTGTTTAGTTTTATAATATTCAAAATTTGCTCCAACTGAAAAAATTACAATTTGTAACAAACAGGAATAAAAAGATCGTGCCCATTGTCTTTGGGAAAGTTGAGGAAAGCCACCAGGATAACAGGCACAGAAAATGTTAGAGATGCCCAGGAAGCAAAGTTATTCTTTTTGCACTGAGCATAAAATGCTGGAAGTTGTGAAGAGTGAGGGGGGCATGCGATGCCAAATACGAATTCCAGGTGAATGCTTTCCTGCTTCTTTATGGGACCCAGCAGTGTTATTGCAGCCTCATTTACACCGTTGCTTTTCCATCTGGGTCAGTATTTCCTTTGGAAATCCCTATTTTCAGGGCTTTAGAAACTGCCCATAAAAAGCCCTAATGGGCAAAAATCTTGGCAGCCCTGATCCCAGTGTGGGAGAAAGCCATTGAGTTTTAGGAGGGTTTATTTTCCTCTAAGTTGTAACTCAAATTACTGCATGGGCTTTGCTTAGAGGAAAGTTTTCAGACTATCTGTGTCCTCTAGTGGCCTGGACTAGGGAAATCTTGTTGCTGAACACGAATAACACCTGTTGCCTAGTGAGGAAATCCAAGGATGAGTCTCTTGGGTCACTTTTGCCCAGACCTCCCAGCTGAAATGTAGTCCTGGCAATTCTTACATGGAAAAGGGGAGAGCAGATAAAACTGAGGGATAATTCAGCACCCTTTCCCCACCCCACCCCAATATAGATTCATATCCTGACCAATTCCTTTCCATTTGTGGAGGCCATAAACCAGATACATATATTTTGTTTTCCTCAGTTCAGAGTTTAATTTCACACCTTGGGCCTTCTTATTTATCCCCTAGTCCTTTTAGGCAGTCTGAACATATAAAGGCATGATTAAGAATGCATGAAGGTTATTGACACTCGTTTTATGGGCCCTTTGAACTGTTCAAGTGTTATAAAGGCAACACAAAGTAATAGGAAACAGAAGCAGCAGTGTGTTAGTAGTAAAAAAACAGGGAAAAAATCTCTTAGATGGGTGGGGATCTAAATGGTTTGCTTCATTCTTACTCCACCAACCCTGACTGAGTCTATTTGCAGTGGTCAGATGCCCTGTTCCTCCTATCTGTGGGCTGTCCACTGAGGAAATCCCTTCTGATCTCCACAGAAGCCTTGGAGTGACTGCAAGGATTTCATGCCTTGCCGTGGCAGCACAACCCCCAGAACAATTTTGCAGTTTGGTGGCTGGAATTGCAGTTGTGGGTGGTTTGCAGCAAAGCTTCACCTCCTTGTGCACCTCTTACACAGGGTTGGAAGGATTTGTGCGTGTGGCGATGAGCAAACAGGGCCCTCCAGAATATTTCCATTTCTTACCAACATTGACTCTGGATGCTTGAGAAATACCATTAAGCAAATAAAGGTGTATGAGGACTTCAACAATCCCTTCTGCAGCCACACTTGATTGTGAAGAAAGTAAAATATCCCTCACCTCCTTCTTTAATGTATGGATAACCTAATTCTCTGCTCTAAAGGAAGGGGGACTCAATCTTAGCCCTTCTGTCAATGAAGGACCTCTGAATGCATCATTCAGTGAGATTTATCTTTTCTTCTTGTCACAGCTTCATGTCATCGATGCTCTGTCACTCAGAGTTATCCCCATTTTTTTGGTAGCACTTCTGCCTGGGAATTATGTCCTGTTTTAGATGTATTTGCTCCTTCTTATTTGTATCACTTTGTGCTTGGCTTTACTGAGAATGTTTTTGTTTATCTTGGACTGGTTTGCCAGTTTTTCAAGATCTTTCAGATTCTGATCCAACCCTCCAAAGCACTTAGAATTTCCTTTCTTTCTCCATGATATTCAAATCTTTATGAAACCCATTAAGCGCTTACCCTGCGTTAATACTTTGTGCAAATAATGATCTTTTCAATTCTTAGTCCAAACAAACAAAACATTTAGCCTTGAACATAAGTGATTTCTTCTTTTTCCTCTTAGAGAAGCAAATCCCTTCCTACTCAGCATATTCTGTGATTCTGTGAAAAAAAGTCATATGAGTCAATGGAAATATTTTTGTTTTCATTGCTGACAATTCTAATAAAAGCAAAGTACTGGAAATGAAAAGCTTCATTAGGTAACACTCAAAAATAACAAAGAAATGGCACTCTTTCTACCTAGCCCAGTGCTTAAGCTGCTTACCCAAAGTACCAGAGATTTAGATTCACTCCCTTCTCCCATGGAGAAGGGTGAAATCCCCAGCTCCCAGAATGCCCCAGCCTCCAAACTCTGTGCCAGAGTTGGACAGCTTTTCAGTCTCCCTTTTGAAGTAGCTCCTTTCCACAATAAGCTGAAGTGATCACTGGCAGAAGGACAAGAACCTGGGCATTCCCCTTTCCAGGTGAGCATCCCAGCATCTACAGAGAGAGCACCAAGCTCCAGCTGCCCTTTCCCGTGTCTTGGACAGGCTGTTCTTAGACAGTAATCCTTTTATGAACAGCAGCCAACAAGAGGAACCTTCTCTCACCACTCTAAACCAGAATATCCTTAATGTGGTGATGGTCTTAGGTGTGGAAGAGAATCGTAACTAGTCCTTCACATCTAAAAGGTCTGTCATATCAAAAATGTTGTTCTCATACAAGGGGATAAAGATCCTTGCTCCACTTGAGCAACCCACATAGTTTCTTATAAAAATTTTCTGAAAAGCTTTGCCAAAATCACTGCATCATTTCAGGACAAACCCACACTTGTTCTTCAGTGAGCAGAACACAACAGTATGTTCTCCTCGTGACACTCACTTGTGACAACATGGCACAAGTGCCTATCTCTACCCAGGAGGATCTAAGACTGACTCCTTCCAAATAAGAGGGACCCAAAGTAGCTTCTGCTGAAAGTACCTGAAGAAAAATATTCATGGCTCTGTGAAGCCCAACATGATTTTATGGTGCCACAAGCCTAACAATAAATGGGTTTGAACTGTTTCCTCTTTAGGTAATGTTACTCTGACCTCCCAGATGTTGCCAAGCAGAACAGTCTGTGCTGCTCTTTTCTCAGCTGCCATGTGGAACTGCTTCCACAGCCTAAACCACACTATGATTGAGATAATAAGAGAACATAATACAGAAACAGACATGGTTTGGTTTGAAATTCATTAATAACAAATACTCTACAAGATCCTTGCTGCTAAACTACTCAACAAATTGTAGAGGTCAAGGAAGCCAGTCCTACATATTGGTGATGGACTGGGGTGGTAAAGTAAATGCTGGGTCCACCAGCCTGCTGAGCTCTATATTCTCAACAGAATAGAAAGCACACTGAAATTGTGGTGAAAGAAACCCTAGACCTCTAGCAAAAATCAGTGTCTGGTAAGGCACTTGCTCAGTGCTATGTTTGGGTGAGGATTACAAGGTTTATTTTCAATTCTTATGTTTGGAGCGTAACCACTGAAGAACATTTTGTTGGAGACATTCCAATGACCAGAGTAAGTTTCTTGTCAAATGACAACACTCTGAAAAAGGACTGCAGAGGACTCAGAACTAGAGGGGCCCTCAGCCCTGTGTGTCCCTGTCGGCAGGGAGGCTCCGAGCAGGGCCCAGGCTCTGCTCCGGGGGCCCAGCAATGGCACCAGAGGAACGGGAAGGGACTGATGCCCAAGAGGTTCCACCTGGACATGAGGCAGAACTTCTTCCCTGGGCAGTGACCAAGCACTGAACAGAGACCAGAGAGGGTGTGGAGTCTCCTCACTGGAGATATTCCAGACCCCTCTGGACACCATCCTGTGCCCTGTGAAATTCATGGCATACTGCTACTGCAAACCAATGGCTCAGCATGTGGCCTCGAAAACCAGGATTTCCAAACATTAGCAGGGTAAGAGCACTCTAAGCAAATGGCCAAAGCATGCCTAAAATTTTCTATACATGCCTTTTTTTCTGTAGGACACCCTGTGCACAGCAAATATCTTCACCCATCACATACTTGACTTATATTTCAGGCTGCCTTTTCAGAGGTTTAAGAGAAGTTTCCCACAGTTAACTTTAGTGCAAAAGAGCAGTCTATGTGTAGCAGTCAGGTATCTATAAAGATTTTAATTAATTTTCATCATTAATTGCTCTTGCTAAGCTACAGGAGCAGCCCTGAAGGATAAAATGGCAGCAACAGGGAAAAAAGCATTCTCAGCTGGCACTGAATTCTTATTCAGCTTCCTCTGTGGGATTTTATACGTATCTCTCCGTAGATTTGGCACTGGACAGCAGTAGAAAAGAGGGCTGCTCTGGCTGGCCAAGAGATGCAATTCAGTGTTGTGGTGTGTTTTTCAGCTTTCATTGTTAAATGTTCTTTCTTCCCCAAATCGTTTGTCCCTTGTTTCCCCCTGCGCAGTTGGTTCCTCCCTGGATTTTATACTCCGCCCCACTCCCTATCAGTCAAGTCTCCTCCCCTGAAGTTTGTACCTCCTTTCATTCTGGAAAGTTCGTTGCCACTCGATGCCCCATTGGTTATTTCGAATCACTCCACTCCCTATTGAATCTGTACTGTGTCAATCCTGCCCTGGACCCTCCCATATTGTACCCCTATTGGTTACTTTGTTTGTACCGCTGCTGGAACTGCCCCTCTTTAAAAACCTCTGCGCACCCTCAGATCCCTGACTTTGTCCCTGCACCCTCTCTGGAATAAACCTTTCCTTGGAACCCATACGAAGTCCTCCCCCTCATCCTTCACCCTCGCCTGCGCTTCTTTGCCATCTGTCTGGCCGCGTCTCTACCCGCTGGCAGAGCACAGCAGGGATCTGCCTGTCGGAGGCTTTGGGGATACCCGCTGCCTGTGCAGCGAAGGGTCCACATCCAGGCTGACCCCAAGCCTCACCAGTTCAGAAATACAGATTTCCTGCAAATTTATTATTGAATTCTTTATGACAATGAACTCATATACATAAATTTAACCTAAACACCACCTCAGGAGATTTTCAAGCCTCCAAGAAAAGCTAACATCTTTAGGAATATCAAGGACACAAACCCAGTACTTGAGTTTAAAAGCGTAAGCATGTCTGAAAAAGAATGTTATGGAGACTATTTATATTGAATATTTCAACAAAAATTTTGAAGTTCTTATATTCTCAGATGTTCATGGGTTTGGGCTATGAAAAATGAGAATTCCGCAGTTGTGATGTACATCATACAGCATTGGATGCTGCAAAGCTGCCAGCATCCTTGGGGAGATACATCTAAGTAATGCTTTCTAGAGCTTTTAACAGTAATAAGTTTAAGTTCCTCACTCTACTCAGTGAAGCAGAGCTACAGCAGTTTTGTTCCTGGGAGGCGTTAAGATGCTCTGCTCCTTGCTAGGCTTTGCTCTGCACTGTTCACAGCAGGTTTGAGAGGCACAAATGAGAGGTCTCACTGTGCTGTGGCATCTGATCTCAGTAGCTGCGACTCATTCAGGGAGCATAGGAGGAGATGGATCACTGTGGAATTCCATGATGAGTTCCAGTGTGCACAAACATAATAAATGCTGTCTCCATTAGCAGAGAGGTGGAGATGAACTGAGGGAACCTAGAGAGATGTGGCATCCAGCAGCTGCCTGCTTTCTTTCTCTGCTCAGCATTGTTTGCATGTGCAGTCTTAGATTGATAGCCCTCTGTCCCAGATGAGAAATGACCCAGGGTCCAGATTCCATTTTTTTATTAGAACGGATGCTTTTGGAAACAACTTTGGAAACATTCTGTGCAGAATTTTGTCCTTGTCACGCACACAGAAACAGATTTTTCTTTCCCATTTCTCTTTCACTTCTGTATCTTCTCTTCTGTATCCTCCATCTATCCTCTGTTTTTTCTCACTGCCTAAGACAAAAAATAGGTGCTTAAAAGCAGGGTTGTGCTTTCTGTTTGTACCATTTGAATGGATTTAAAATGCATGGATCTGGATACACCTCCATTCCTTAGCATTTTGAGTGTCTAATCAACTTGAGCACTGCTGCCATTTAGGAGTAAACTCAAAGTCAACAAATTTAAAATTGGACAGTGTAAAACGTTTCTTCCCTTCTCCCCACTGATGACAGCATCTTCAAAATGATTATTTGTGTCTCTCCTTAATAAAAACAATGAAATAAGGGCATCTCACAGCCACAACAAACTGGGGAGAAGTGTATTTGATTGTGTGCTCTTCTGAATAACCATGGCCACAGCTCAGCAAAAGATTATCCAGTTTTTAAAATATCTTCCTTACAGTCTAATTAGAGTGACCAAACCTCATTTTTCTTAAACATAGAAGATGTACAAGCCTCAATGAGCATAAATTTTAGCAGACTGGCATGAACAGGAATAGTCTTGAGTAATACATATGAGCAGATGTACAGAAATTTGAAGTTCAGGGCTGTATTTTAACAGATTTCAGTGGGACCACACTAGCCTTGAGGAAAAGAAATCAGAAGGACACTATCCTAAAAGCCACATGTGTGAAATTTTCACTATAAAGGAAGATTTTTATGCTCGGAGCAAGAATTCTGTCCTTTGCTTATCTGACATGTTAATGCCAGGGTTGGAGACACACAGGTATAAAGGAAAGGGAAAATAAGGGTTTTTTTCCCTCATCTCAGGGCATTTGCTTTGTGGCTTAATTGTAGAAGAAAAGTCCACTAGAGAGAAGTCTAAATTTAGTCTATCCTTGGTGAAACAACACCATTTTAATATTTGTTGGCAATATTTCAACATTGCAACAACGGCAAATTCTTTGGGGTTGGTTTTGTAGCCACTGAAATCAAAGTCAAATATCCCAGGGACTTTTTGGTAGCAAAGCAAAGGGCCTTGACTTTTGAAAAGAGCCTTGTCATACTTTAGGCCCTCTAAATACTTCAGAAATCCTTTTGGCTGCTAAAATAAAAGGTGTTGTGACATTTGTTTACAAATCTGTACCCTTAAGGAAGACCTGGATTGACTTCTTAATTCAATGGGGGCAGCAGAATTCCACCAAAAGGAAATGTTTTAGTCAGACTTTTAACCTAAAATGCTAACACTTTTGTTTTACATCTTAATGCTGCACTAATACTGAATTAAAATGGAGTCCCAATGGTAATGTGCAATATCTGAATCAATACCACATGATTAGTGTCATGAAAATGAATATTAAATCATATAATAGCAGTGGGACTCACCAAACAAGAAGGGATTTTTAAGGGAATAAAGTCTTTGGTGCCCATTAACTCATGCCTGACTAATGCTAAATTATGATCAAATATCTGGAAAATACTTGTGAGAGCTTCACTAATGCCAGCAAAATGTATCCTAATTAATGCTATCGTGATAAATTCTGAAAGACTTCATTATGGCTCAGTACTTTTAATAGTTAGTTACCCATAAATTTCATCTCAACAAACTCTGGCATTACCACAGCCCCAGTGATTAGTCCCACAAAGATGCTCTGGTGAACTGTGTCCAAACTCTTTACTTAAAGATTACCAATGACTGCCTTTTCTGTTTGACATATTTCTACTCTGGAGCTTTCTGCCATGACTGGGAATCAACATCCTGCCTCATTTTGTGGCATCATGGTCAGCACAATGCCTCTGTCCTCATGGTCTCCACAGTGGACAGGTTGATGTGGATGTGACAACAGGAGGAGCACAAAAATGGATACGATTTCAGTCTGTCCAATCTGACATTAAATAAATATTAAATTCATTTGCTGGAGAAGAAAACTGCTTGGATTCTATCAGACACCAGATGTATGGATTTTTTGAGGTTGTTCTCTGCTCACATGGAGTCTTCCACATGTGTCCCACTGTAGCTCATGGCAGGGCCTGGTCCCAATGCCTTCAATACATCAGGAATCTGGTTTGCATTCTCTGAATGTAAAATAACACGTTTTCTATCAAACTATTTCCCTGTGAAATTAACCTCCCAAATAAGCAAAGTGTTCTTTAATATCTCAAACATGAAATCCACTTATGATTTATCCCAGGAAATTATTACAGACATGCTCAAGCACAGGCCAATTTACAAGGCATGGAAACAATATAAATTTAAATTAAACTCTTGTAACTTCATGAAAATTGCGGATAACTCTTTCAAGTTCTCCTCTTCCTTTTAGTTGGATATGCTCTCTGAACTAAATTTAATGGAAATGCTGCTGATTTCACCCCAAACACATGTCCAGCCAGGACAAGTTTTTAGAGCATATGCTGTGCTGGATTTCTGCTTGAATTAAATCCAGGGAAGCCCAGTGTGTTCTTCTGAGCAGTACTCATCCGTACATGCTTATACGATTTCCTAAGTCGAGGCCTTTTTTTTGTTTGCATTGCTCAAAACCTTCTTCTCCATTTAGTCTTCATATTTATTGATTAAAAAAGGATTTGCCAAAGTTGCAAGTATAACCCAGGCGCCAGGACAGAGTGACACCAAAATTATTTTCCATGTAACCAGCAGACAAATGAACAGAAGGTCTATTGTTTGTATGTTTGATAATTTACTTATTTTTAAGAGATTATGTCCCAGTTTGCCTATACATTGCTTATGTCACTTATAAATTAATTCAGTAAAATTTAAAAATTCCGATTTGTTTGGTTTTCCCAGAGCTAAATAAAATTGGATACAACATTTTGATTTTCAAGGAAAAAAAAATGCAATGGGTCAGAGTCATCTCTAGTATGTGCCAGAGATTAATTTGGCCTCATGTGATAGATTTGGACATAATAAAATGTGCTTCTACTCCGAAAACATGCTACATTAAATGGCAGCTTACACCAATCAGTCCCACATTCTGAGTTACCAGAATAAAAACTGCTGACTTCAATGAAAAAGTGGTTTTCTTACAGGACTGACTGCCTTGGTGTATCCAGAGTACGGAGCTTGAAGATGCACAGGGGTCCATGCAAACACCAACAGCTGCAGAGTTACCATGGAACAGAACCAGCCAGGCATTTCAGGTACTAAGAGATAATGCAGACATGGTTCAGAGGAGTGAATCATCTCATTTGTGCTGCTAAAATGCTGCTAATAAAATGTGATGACAGGCCCGGCGTTAATAACATGTGCGCTATCTCTGTGATCAGTACAATGTTTATTTTAAAGAACAGTTGTTTATTCCTTCCATTGCCTGTCCTCGTCATTCAAGGCTGAACAAAAGCTCTTTTGTGTAGCGCAGAGCTGGGCTTAACCCTACAAAGAGCTAAGCATTTTGCAGCAGTGGACTTAGTCACATGCTTAACTTTAAGCATGTCGACTGCCCCACTGAAACTGGCAAGACTAATTATGTCCTCGGAGTTAAGGCGGGCTTAAGTGCACTTTTGGACCACAGCCAGAGTACTCAGCACCTTTGCAAGGCTGATGTGCCAGTGACCAAATTTTGTTTTTGAAGAATTTCTATTCAAAGAAAGCAAAATGACAAAAAAAAAAAAAAAA